>CAXKVY010009943.1:0-15003 GCA_964058915.1 Tetropium fuscum
GCATGTTATTACTTACGAATATGTACTTCTCAAAAGGATTTCGTGTAAATAAATAATTCATATGTACCTTAAATAGAATAGAAATTATATATTTCTTTAGGTAGGTATAGTTAGTTATTGGTATACTTTTTACCCAGTATCTCAAGAAGTATCTCCGATCACTCCGATCCTGTATATAAAATCCGATCTGAAGGATATAAAAATAACTAATAATTAAAAAATCAAAATTCGATGTTTCGTTTTCTCAAGACCAAGCATTCTGTCACGGCCTAATGTTTAATTAGCAGAAATTCCTATCTGGATATAAAATAAATATGGGCGTATAGGAAATAAAATTTAAATATGAGTTTCTATTTCTTTCAACTCGCCCCTGAATGACGAACTTAAATTCGGAAAGTTGCAAAAAATGTGTTTTTTGTAAATAACTAAAAAAAACTATAGCTCCTATCGAGAAAAGTTAAATGAGGACGTTGTAGATATTAAAAAAATATATCAAAATGCTTCTAATAATTTTCGATATTTTGCGTACTTTTCGAGTTAAATCGAAGATACCGCTAAAAATCGGGTCCTTTAGAACTTGGAACTAGAAGTTACCTATAACGTTCCCATATTTGTTGCTTGGGACATGTATAGCTAATGGAAAACTAAAAAAACCTTTTTTTGAATATTTAAAAATATCGATTATTTATCCAGATATATCGATTTTTCGAGATAAAGCTTTATTTCAAGGGTCAGAAAATGAATTTGGAAACTGCATTTTTTTTTACATATTTTTTAAATGACAAAATTTCTTTGGTGAAAAAAAAGTAGGATTTTCTTTTGTTTTTCACTCTCGTATCTTTAGGTCTGTAGAGTTCGTGTGCGCTATTTTCTCACAAATGTCAAATTTCTAGTCTCGTGTAATGCTTGTTTCTCGACCGTACGATGCTTTCTGTACCTTCCGGTGCGATTTTTTGCGCTCCTATCAAAGTGACAGGTGTATCAAAGAGGTTGATTTGTTGCCCTGAAACCTTCCTGTAGTAGTAGGAATCAATTATATGTGATTTTAACTGCTTTTTGACCAGGTGTCAAAATTGACGTATTCACCAAAAAGTTATTTTTGTCCGATTCCGAAGTTTTTAAGCACTTTTGAATTTTTGGTAAGCACTAAATTTTGAAATATTTCGCTTGCGCCTTTCTCGCACTAGGTTGCACTTGTTACATACTTAATTATATTAATTGTGGCTATATTGTTAGTTGTGGCTTTATTGCTGTGTGATGCTTGTTTCTCGATCGTACGGTGCTTCTTGTCCCTTCATGTGCGATTTTTTGAGCTGCTGTCAAAGTGACAGGTATGGCAAAAGGGTTGATTTGTTGCCCTGAAACCTTCCTGTAGTAGTAGGAACCAATTAGATGCGATTTTGACTGCTTTTTGAGCAGCTGTCAAAATTGACGTATTCACCAAAAAGTTATTTTTTGTCCGATTCCGAAGTTTTTAAGCACTTTTGAATTTTTGGTAAGCACTAAATTTTGAAATATTTCGCTTGCGCCTTTCTCGCACTAGGTTGCACTTGTTACATACTTAATTATATTAATTGTGGCTATATTGTTAGTTGTTGCTTTATTGCTGTGTGATGCTTGTTTCTCGATCGTACGATGCTTCTTGTCCCTTCCTGTGCGATTTTTTGAGCTCCTGTCAAAGTGACAGGTGTGGCAAAAGGGTTGCTTTGTTGCCCTGAAACCTTCCTGTAGTAGTAGGAATCAATTATATGCGATTTTGACTGCTTTTTAAGCAGCTGTCAAAATTGACGTATTCACCAAAAAGTAATTTTTTGTCCGATTCCGAAGTTTTTAAGCACTTTTGAATTTTTGGTAAGCACTAAATTTTGAAATATTTCGCTTGCGCCTTTCTCGCACTAGGTTGCACCTGTTACATACTTAATTATATTAATTGTGGCTATATTGTTAGTTGTGGCTTTATTGCTGTGTGATGCTTGTTTCTCGATCGTACGATGCTTCTTGTCCCTTCCTGTGCGATTTTTTGAGCTCCTGTTAAAGTGACAGGTGTGGCAAAAAGGTTGATTTGTTGCCCTGAAACCTTCCAGTAGTAGTAGGAACCAATTAGATGCGATTTTGACTGCTTTTTGAGCAGCTGTCAAAATTGACGTATTCACCAAAAAGTTATTTTTTGTCCGATTCCGTTTTTAGTTTTTGAGTTTTTGGTAAGTGCACTAAATTTTGAAATATTTCGCTTCCGCCTTTACCCCTCTAGGTTGCACTTGTTGCGTACTTAATTATGTACAAATAACATAATTAAATTGTTGGCTAAATTGTTAGTTTCTACGACTTTACCTAATTATTTGGGCCTATACAGGGTCCTTACTAAAGTTCTATACTGCTTTCCTAAGTTTGCTCTAAAATACTCTCCTACTTCTATATTAATGTCTTAGTTCTTAATCCCGTTCCTCAACTTTGCATGCGAAACAGGGATTTTTTCAGGGATATGATTTTTTTCCTACGAGAGTGCGGTAAAGTGCACTTTACGACACCCAAATGCGTGTGGGAAGATGTACTTTATCGCACGTGTCCGGCAAAATATAATGGGTGCAAGGAGTAGTACTTGACGGTAAAAATATGGATAATAAATTAAAAAAAAAAACGCTTTTCAGCAAAATAAATAGGTGTAATATTTTGTACATATAAAATTTCCTGCCCAGGGGAGATCTCTCCTGGTCCGTCTAGCGTCCAGCCACCATGGGAGAGGGCGATAACCCCAAACAAAGTGCCCTACTACATAAACCACAGCACGGAGACCACCCACTGGGACCATCCCCAAATGCTGGAGCTGGCTATCTGTCTCCTGCAACTCAACGAGGTGCGTTTCTCCGCGTATAGAACCGCCTTGAAGCTGCGGTCCATTCAGAAGAAGCTCTGCCTGGATTTAGTCACTATAAACGCGGCCTCCGAGGCGTTTGATCTGCACGGGTTACGCGCGCAAAACGACAAGATCTTAGAGGTCGCTGATATGGTGCTGGTGCTAAGAGCTATCTATGGGAACATCGCCGCGCTGGAGCCCGACTTGGTGGACGCTGCGCTGTGCGTGGACATGGCGCTGAATTGGCTGCTAAATGTTTACGACAGCCAACGCACCGGCCAGATAAGGGTGCTCAGTTTTAAGGTGAATTTGATACGACTAACGATGTGTGCCCATTTTGTTATAATATCATTTTAGGTTGGTTTAACGTTGTTGTCGAAGGGTCATTTAGAGGATAAGTACCGATACCTGTTCCGCCTCATCGCCGACCCGCAGCAGAAGGCCGACCAGAGAAAACTGGGTTTGCTGCTTCACGACATTCTTCAAGTTCCCAGACAGCTCGGGGAGGTGGCGGCTTTCGGCGGTTCCAACATCGAGCCGAGCGTGCGCAGCTGTCTGGGCGAGAGGGAGGACTTGGAGGCGGCCCATTTCTTAGCCTGGCTCAAGCAGGAGCCGCAGTCGTTGGTGTGGCTGCCCGTTCTGCATCGCGTGGCCGCCGCCGAGGCCGCCAAGCACCAGGCCAAGTGCAATTCCTGCAAGCAGTACCCGATAATCGGGCTGCGCTACCGTTGTCTGAAGTGCTTCAACTTCGACATGTGCCAGAACTGTTTCTTCGCCGGCAGACTGACGAAGGGGCACAAACTGAGCCATCCCATGCAGGAGTACTGCGCGGCTACCACGTCCGTGGAGGACATGAGGGACTTCACCAAGGCGCTGAAGAACAAGTTCAAGAGCAAGAGGTACTTCATGAAGCATCCCAGGATGGGGTATCTGCCGGTTAGGTCAGTGTTGGAGGGGGACGAGCTGGAGAGCCCCGTCGCGTCGCCGCAGCACAACGATATGCATTCCAGGTAGGTGGATGGCTAGTTGCATGTAGATAACACTTAACTATAGTGTTTTCATTTGATATACAAACTGAAGCAAGAAATTGTGCGGCATTTTCCAAACAAAACCCGTACCATGTACTAGCGAAGCTTTCAAGACTTTAAGCCAAAAAATTATTTTGTTTTGAATGTATTTAAAATGTATTGAAAAAATTTTGCATGCTGCGTGTACAACTTACTGCTCATTTTAAACTAAAAGAAATAAATTAAATTGCTGTTGCCCAGCAAGGACCACGGGGAGGTTTAAAAAATGTTTAAAAAAATACTTGATCTTCTAAGTATGTCTATTGAGATGCTTTAAGTCTCAATAGACATGCTTAGAAGATAAAGTATTTCTTTAGACATGTTAATGAGCATGGAGCGGGTATAATGGCAGGCTGTTGGAGGTTTGCAATGTATAGTTTGTAACAGACATATATGAGAATGAAAAAATGCCGCCAAAGGCTCATCAAAAACATCGGGTTTCCCTTTGACGATGCGGCATTTTTTCATTCTCATATAGGTATGTCAGTTACAAACAATACAAATCCAGTTTTCAATATGCTTTTCAAGCAACAAATCGCACGCAGATGAACAATTGCAAATACACGAGTGGGCATAGAATGAAGATAGAAGTGACAAATATATGCGTCAGCTAATAAGAATATTCTTGTCTCCAGATTGCTTTTAATTTATCGTGTCTATACTTGTGTCAATTGAATCGAGTTCCAGTGATTTCACTGGTAACAAAGTACAATCGGCGTCAGCTTAAACACGCCACTGTTCGAGCGCATCTCTGTCTATCGCACCCCCCACCACAAACATTCCCAGCATTTATGCGGAAATCAGACTGCGTAGGCAAATTTACATTACAGTCCAGAAGTGAAGTGAACTATTATCACAGTGGCATACCCAGCAGCAAGTTATCGAAACCAACCTGTTTGCGTATATAGTTATATGTTTTTGCGATTAGTAAACTTGGATAATTAAGCCATACTTTTAAAAATTGTGAAATTTCCTTTTTTTATGATTTATTTTCATAAAAACCTTGATTTCCTTAAAACAATATAAGTAACTTACATCCTAAAATTAAAACCGATTCAATAATATAATATGAAGACTTGTCAGTGTTTAACGTTACATTCAAACCACAATTTTTTTTGTATTTCAAATGGGACATTTTTTTCTAAAGCAGGTAATGGAAAATTAACTTCTCCACCCTCCGATAATATATACAAGGCGCTTCATATTCGATGCAATGCACGGAATCTCGGCATCGGTAAGAGAAACAGAGTCGGTTAAAATGTGGCAAAGTTGCGTAATTAAGGGCCGAACAAAACGGCTTCTGAAAATCGTCAATAGCATTTCCAATAAAAACGATTTTCGAAAATTTCGATTGTTTCTAATAGTAAAAAAAACGAATCAAGTTAGCGGAGATTTTTTTGGATAAATGTGTTGGCCCCATGTATACGCAACTTTACCTTTATTTAACCGATATTGTGTTGGTTCTCTTTCTTTCCCTCTCTCTCTCTCTCTCTCTCTCTCTCTCTCTCCTTCTCTCTCTCTCTCTCTCTTCCCCCCCCTCTCTCTTTCTCTCTCTCCCCTCTTTCTTTCCCCTCTTTATCTTTCTCT
Source organism: Tetropium fuscum (assembly GCA_964058915.1). Lineage (NCBI taxonomy): Eukaryota > Metazoa > Arthropoda > Insecta > Coleoptera > Cerambycidae > Tetropium > Tetropium fuscum. The sequence goes on from CAXKVY010009943.1 coordinate 5,509, forward strand.
CTCTCCTCTTTCTCTCTTTCGAAACGTAAACTTTTAAAGTGATTTGTTATATTGTTAATGTGCTTTCTGATTTGAGGTTTCTTGATTAGCCAAAAACTTTCTTCAAAAAATCAACTTTTGACTGATCAATCGGTGCAGAGGTTGATTTATTAATTATTTTGGATAAATGTGTTGGCCCCATGTATACGCAACTTTACCTTTATTTAACCGATATTGTGTTGGTTCTCTTTATTTCCCTCTCTCTCTCTCTCTCTCTCTCTCTCTCTCTCTCCTTCTCTCTCTCTCTCCTTCTCTCTCTCTCTCTCTTCCCCCCCCCTCTCTCTTTCTCTCTCTCCCCTCTTTCTTTCCCCTCTTTATCTTTCTCTCTCTCCTCTTTCTCTCTTTCGAAACGTAAACTTTTAAAGTGATTTGTTATATTGTTAATGTGCTTTCTGATTTGAGGTTTCTTGATTAGCCAAAAACTTTCTTCAAAAAATCAACTTTTGACTGATCCATCGGTGCAGAGGTTGATTTATTAATTATTTTGGATAAATGTGTTGGCCCCATGTATACGCAACTTTACCTTTATTTAACCGATATTGTGTTGGTTCTCTTTCTTTCCGTCTCTCTCTCTCTCTCTCCTCTCTCTCTCTCTCTCTCCTCTCTCTCTCTCTCCTTCTCTCTCTCTCTCTCTTCCCCCCCTCTCTCTTTCTCTCTCTCCCCTCTTTCTTTCCCCTCTTTATCTCTCTCTCTCCCTCTCTCTCTCTTTCGAAACGTAAACTTTTAAAGTGATTTGTTATATTGTTAATGTGCTTTCTGATTTGAGGTTTCTTGATTAGCCAAAAACTTTCTTCAAAAAATCAACTTTTGAGTGATCCATCGGTGCAGAGGTTGATTTATTAATTATTTTGGATAAATGTGTTGGCCCCATGTATACGCAACTTTACCTTTATTTAACCGATATTGTGTTGGTTCTCTTTCTTTCCCTCTCTCTCTCTCTCTCTCCTTCTCTCTTTCTCTCTCTCCCCTCTTTCCCCCCCTCTCTCTTTCTCTCTCTCCCCTCTTTCTTTCCCCTCTTTCTCTCTCTCCCCTCTCTCTCTCTCTCTCTCTCTCTCTCTCTCCCCCCCCCCCCCCTCTCTCTCTCTCTCTCTCCCTCCCTCTCTCTCTCTCTCTCTCGCTCTCTCTCTTTCGAAACGTAAACTTTTAAAGTGATTTGTTATATTGTTAATGTGCTTTCTGATTTGAGGTCTCTTGATTAGCCAAAAACTTTCTTCAAAAAATCAACTTTTGAGTGATCCATCGGTGCATAGGTTGATTTATTAATTATTTTGGATAAATGTGTTAGCCCCATGGATACGCAACTTTACCTTCATTTAATTGACATTGTGCCGGTTCTCTCTCTCTCTCTCTCTCTCTCTTTCGCTCTCTCTCTATATATCTTTCTCTTTCGAAATGTAAACGTTTAAAGTTATTTTGTTAATCTGCTTTTCGGTGTGAGATTTCTTGATTAGCCAAAAACTTTTTTCAAAATACCAACCTTTGAGTGATCCATCGGCGCGGAGGTGGATTTATTAATTTACATAAATGTGTTGGCTCCATAGATACGCAACTTAACCTTTAACACTCGGAGTAGTTGCCACGAACACCGAAACACTTTCCCTTCGCTCGACGCGCGTTTCGCCAACCAAGTTGGCATCATCCGGAGGCGATTAAAACTGATCGTCGTGAACTGAGTTTTAATCGTCTCCGGATGATGCCAACTTGGTTGACGAAACGCGTGTCGAGCGAAATGAAAGTGTTTTGGTGTTTGTGGAAACTACTGCGAGTGTTATAATTACATTAAAGGTTCCAGCCCTATCCAGTACGACTTAACCTTTATTTAACCGACATTGTGTCGATTCTCTCCCTCTCTCTCTTTCTTTCTCTCTCTCTATCTCTCTTTCGAAACGTAAACGTTTAAAGTGATTTGGTTTAGTGAAACGTTTGAAGTGTTTAAAGTTTAAAGTGATTGGTATTATATTGTTAATCTGATTTTTGGTGAGATTTCTTGAGCCAAAAACTTTTTTCAAAAAATCAAGCTTTGACTGATCCATCGACGCACAGGTCGATCTATTAATTCCTGTATTTTTATTTTTTTTTGTTATATTATATTTATTATATTTTCGTATTTTTATTTTTAACAAAGAAAGGAAGCGAAAAGTGTCAGATTGAATTGTAAAATTTGATAACTGTCAAAGATGTATAATTTTAAATATAATACGAATATCAGTTTAAACTTGCACGAGCATATTAGTATGAATTGTTTTAATTTCTCACAAATGTCATTGTTGTCATTTCTCGACAGAATTTTTTTACGAACTAGGTAGATACTAAATTTTTACTTTCCCTGTTTGTATACACCCAGTTTTCATTTTTCTGGGTTTCTTGTTCTACGCAATACGTCACTTCTTTCACTTTAACGTTTCTATGGCATTATATTTTATTATCATTGCATTTTAATTGTAAATATATATTTCATGACGGATCAGTGAAACTGTAAACAATACTTTTAAAAATTTCAATAATTCTCTGAAAGAAGTCTCGGAGCTATTAAAAAGGGACATTGTCCGAGGAAAACAAAACGCATAGCAAACCTAAGGTTAGGTATTTATTTGCGGCAGAGTCCAACTATTGCAAATACTGAGAATCGACTAACTACCTACCTGACCTAGCACTTGCTAGGTCTCTTTAACTTAATAACGAAGCGCTGCGTATCGTCAATACACATCATGAATTCATCCTGAACCCACACCCTGAACACACCCTGTAGTGGGGCGCGATAGATAGAGGATCGCTTGTACGGTGGTGAGTTTAAGGTGACGCGGATTGTACATACCTACTAGTAATAGATATGAATATAAATATGTTGCATTTACGTGCGATATAGCTTCAATGTCGCCTTTTAAATGTCAGGTTGGAGATATACGCCAGCAGACTGGCGGAAGTCGAGCTCCGAGCGGCATCCCCGGAGGACGAGCACAGACTAATAGCCGACTACTGTCAGTCCCTGGAGGGCGCTCCCGCCAGCCCCGGTCAGCTGATGCTCGTCATCGATGAGGAGCAGCGCGTCGAGTTACAGGAGATGATTCGGGAACTGGAGGCCGAGAACCAGGCGTTGCTTCAGGAGTACGAGCAACTGCAGCGCGGCGCGAACCCGCATCCCCCTCAACCGCAGCACGACGTCCTGGCCGAGGCGAGGCTTCTTCGGCAGCACAAGGGTCGCCTCGAGGCCAGGATGCAGATCCTGGAGGATCACAATCGGCAGCTGGAGGCGCAGCTGCAACGTCTCAGGCAGCTCTTGGACGAGCCTCCCACCGCGACCCTGCAGACCAGGAGCGTGACCGCCTCTCAGCTGAATCAGGACACGCCGGGCAGGGTTACGCAGCCGCCGCCGCCCGCCGATCATCGTTGAAAACTAAAGCATATCAGTCGGTCCACGTCGGTTACATGGAGGTTCTAGAATATCGCGGAGTTGTATCTTACAGGGGGCTTGCATCGTTTTCGGCGGCTGTAGATTGCAGAGCATTGATGTTCCGTAGAATATAAAAAGTAGTACTTAGTCGGAAGTTTTAGGGATGGTAATGTGGGCGCGAATTGGCTTTGTAGTTAGTTATTTGCACAAAATCTGATTTTATTTTTTTGTTTGGTTCGCCCGCCCCCTTGTCCGAGACGCTCGCTATTCCTCTACTCGGACTGAGCACTGAGCGAAAATCTAGGACCTCCATGTAACCAGTGTATACTCACTCCCCCAGTGAATCAATCAACGCGCTTCTCTACCATTCTCAGTAAAGATATCATCGTATATATCCTCTCTAAGAATCATATCATTATACACATCACGTTTGTTACGTTTAGCTTTTAGCTAAGCTGGATATTTATTTTGTTAAATGTTTTTAGGTTTGCTAAACCCAGTAAGTATTAATATGTGCGAATAAAAGAATCTAAACGTGTACCTCTGGGCCTCTCTCTCTTTAAACTCCTCTCCAGCTCCAATCCGTCAGACATATTATATGGCTCATATAGAAAAGAACGGACACGTTCACCGGTTTTTATCGCAGGAATATCGGTCAATGGGCCATTAAAGAAGAAATTGTGCTATTAAATTAGAGGGTGGCGTTAGTTACGATCGAGGGAAATAGCATTAGGCCACTTTCGGAGCCGTTTTACATCAATTTAGTAAGTCGAGCAGCCATTCACTTAATGCCTATACATAGGCATTGCTTTATAGAAAAAAAATTACAAAAAACATTATTTTTTCGACCCAGCATTTTGATAAAAATGGTGAAAAAGTGCGTGGCTTGCAAAATGCTCTTTGAAAAGGGATCTCGGCGTTCATTTCGGCGAAATCGAGGTATCTTTGTCTACTAACTTGAGTTCCGTCTTTCTCCAATAACCCCTCTAATAAGGACAAAGTGCTTACTTTAAATATCATGCTGACGTCACGCTCTGGGGGCTTAACCCAGATGGAGGCTTATATACTGTCTAAGCTAATTCAACCGGCCTGTCAAAGTCGGTCGAAGCGGCGATGCCAGAATGTGTTCCAGTGCAACTAAAACACTCTAGCAACTAACAAGTCTCGTGTCAATTGTAATTTGGCAACCGTGTTAACGATGTTTTGTTTTGGGTTTTAGTATAGGACGCCGCCACGCGCCAACAAAAACACCTCTAGTCTAGAGGGGATATTGTTATTACACGCGCGCTTGCCTAGTTCCTAATCGATTCTTGATCTTTTTTAACGGTTTATTTGTTGCGGTATTATATCATAATGCCCCGAAAGTGTTGTGTTCCCGGTTGTAAAGGGAATTTCGAAACCAGTAGAGAGGTTCGGGTGTTTCGTTTTCCCAGAGACGAAGAGAATCGCAGAAAATGGCTCTCTGCAATTCCCCGTGAAAGTTTTGTGCCGAGTGACAACTCCCGAGTGTGTGAGTGCCACTTTGAAAAGGAAGATTTTATTTACAAAATTTCCCAAGAGGATACAAAAACTGGTGAGATCGTTTCAGTTATTTTAGCTTTACCCCGGTTAAAAGAAACTAGCGTGCCAAGTAAATTTCCGAACTGTCCCAAGTAATACTTGTCAAAAAAAATGTATCGAAAAAGCAAAGACGAAAAACTTTCATAGACTCCGATAGATTTATGCCGTAATATCTTTGTTTAGTTTGATCTTTTTATTGATCTCCAAAACTACATTAAAACGATTTCAGGCATACCTACCTAAATAACTACATAAAGCCCGTAATAACATAAGTATCTCGCAGGCCTCCGGATGGTGACGTCACTAGGCAGCACTTTGTCCTTGTATTAGAGGTGTTGTTGCTTTTTCCCACTGTAATATCTTTTTCTGGATGCTTGGCCCAAGAATTCACATACAGTTGAGTAGGACATTACTCCTCCATCAATAGCCTAATAAGGTACCTCAATAAAAGACTATTTCTATAATAAAAACTTAATAAACCATCGTTAATAAATTACATATACAACAAAATAACAATGAAATGACTTAGTGGAATTCAATACGTTGTGCGTCTACACGAACTCGGCGTTCCGCCAGGACTTTGGGCTGCACACTCCGGGGCCCCGCCACCAGTCGTTGACGTCCTCGTAGTGGTGCGGCACCGCCGGCGCGTGAAGCATGGCGCACAGCCTGCACCAGAAGTAGGTGTTGATAAACTCCCCCGTCCCCTTCCACTTGAAGTATGAATTGTACAGCGCGTTGTCTTTGTCTAGTCTATGGAGGTAAGCCGCTAATTCCTCGGGTCCTGCGAACTCGTCCACGTGGATGTACGACCCTGAAATACAAGCGGAGTGGGTAAGTAGTGCGACAAAATAGTCTCTGAAAGTGGCGACACAGGTAGAGAAACCATTTTTTTTGGGGGTGACAGAAGGCCATAGGGAATACACAGAGCTCCAACATTTCCAATAGCGGTACGTTTGATACCTATCTCGGCTTCTATTGACTGAGTTTTTTCCTTTTTTCCGTTTTTTAACTTATTTTTTTTAATTCTGTTTTTTTTAACTTTTGTTACAACTTGCCTTTAATTTTTTACAAACTGCCAAAGAAAAAACTTAAAAATTTTATGTCACAAATTTTGACACTATCAAAATCTGAAAATCATTTAGAACATTCTTGATTTTTTTTTAAATCACTGCAGAATTAAACATTTTTTAATTCACTTTTTTGGGTTGACAGCTGTCAAAAAAGCTGACAATAGAAATTAATTTTTTGATTATTCAAAATTGTAAGGATTTTTTTATATTTTAAAAATACCAAATCAAGTAGTTTCGTCGTAAAAAAAATTGGTAACGTGTTTTCCGCTAAATGACAACTGTCAATTAAGCTGTCAATGCAATTTTTAACCGAATTTTTAGTTTTTTTTCAATTTCTCAATTCGGAAAATAGTCTTAATTAAGTGTTTCAACGCAGCTAAATTAGAATATGATGTCAAAAACGAGTTTGGACTCTTGACAGCTGACAATAGAAATTAATTTTTTGATTATTCAAAATTGTAAGGTTTTTTCTATATTTAAAAAATACCAAATCAAGTAGTTTCGTCGTAAAAAAAATATTAACGTGTTTTCCGCTAAATGACAACTGTCAATTAAGCTGTCAATGAAATTTGTAATCGAATTTTTAGTTTTTTTTCAATTTCTTAATTGGGAAAATAGTCTTAATTAAGTGTTTCAACGCAGCTAAATTAGAATATGATGTCAAAAACGAGTTTAGACTCTTGACTGCTGTCAAAAAAGCTAACAATAGAAATTAATTTTTTGATTATTCAAAATTGTAAGGTTTTTTTTATATTTTAAAAATACCAAATAAAATTTTGTCGTAAAAAAAATATTAATGTGTGTTCCGCTAAATGACAACTGTCAATTAAGCTGTCAATGAAATTTGTAATCGAATTTTTAGTTTTTTTCAATTTTTCAATTCGGAAAATAGTCTAAATTAAGTGTTTCCATACAGCTAAATATGAATATGATGTTAAAAAAGAGTTTGGACTCTTGACAGCTGTCAAAACTGTTGTCAATAGAAATTCATTGGTTGACAAATAAAACTTTTGGGGTTTTTTATATTTAAATACAAAAGAAATATGTCATTTTTGCGTTTTGTCGTAAAAAAATATGTCATTTTTGCTAAAAGTATTTTTAGTGAATTTTATGTAAAAGCATGTAGCTTGCTAGCTTCTCTGGCCCGTGAAGGCAATATGCAGTTCTAATACCAACTAAGAACAGGATACAAACTTGAAAATATCAAGTGATGGCAGTTTGGAGACAGCAGCAGCAAGTGAGATAAATTTAGGGGTAGATAAATCCCAAGGCGTAGAAAAGAGGCTTGTACCTCTTTTCAGTTTCAGTGAAAGCGGTCAGCATTCCAGAGGCAGTGCAGCGATATCCCGCTAGAGGACACCACCAGAGCCCAGCACTAGTTGGCGTATAGCATTATCGAAAGTGACAGGTTTTGTGGAAATACATAAAAAAGGGATTAACATATTTATAACTTACAACAAGGTAATAAACAATCTAAAGTTGCTACTGTTACTTTATCCCATGTAATCAGACTTTAAGTTAAGTAGGTTTTTCGCAGGATAGGTTTTTATATTTCAATTCATAATAACAATTTTTTATAATAAACATAATCATATATAAACACAGCTTCTTCTCTCTTGTTCTGCAACTTTTAGGTGAATAATTCAAATATTAAACAACATAACAGTTAAAATTTTGAGCTTCACATAAATTTAAAATTTTAATAAAATTTACATATAATTTAGATTCGGTAATGATGAATAGTTAACTTCCATTGTCAACGAAATCATTTAAAGCAATTTTATCAGCAACAAATAAGGCCTAATTGGACCCCCTCTGAGGCAAGAGTGCTTATATCTCTAAAGTGATCCTTCATTTAAAATAAAAGTTTATGTTCATAGAACTGGCGTCCAAAATAATCCTTTATTTTACCGACACCTATACGAAATTTGAGAAATAATTGTAGTTCTGGCGCGATCGGGCCCGGATTTATTAATTTGACGCCCCTATGCAAACGTATATTTGCCGCCCCGTTTCCCCCTCCTCCATCCTGATAATTTGCTACAAATTAAATTGTTAAAAAATATATACGATCATTAGCGAACAAATTGTTTATTGAGAGTAATATCAATATTGTAATGTCAAAAATGAAGTGTTTGAATAAATTTGCGGAGCATGTTTTTTGAAATCTATTGGTTTATTGTTTTGTATACTGAGGCCGGCCCTTACGTACGCGGCGCCAGTGTGATGCAGCGCATCGGCCACGAACATAAGAAAACTAAAGGTATTGCGAAACAAATAGCTACGTCTCATCACGGACTCCAATAGATACATCTCCATCAGACAGAAACTTACACAACCTTTGCCCCGACATAGTACCAATAGCGGGCTAGAAACAACACCTTTTTGAAGAAAACATAAATGAATATATCAAAATCTACCCATATTCAATCAACTAATGTAATAATTTTTCAATTTGTAACCATAATTTTAAACTCTTTAAGGTCTTTTAAACTATTTTAACTTGATCAATTTACCCTTTATGTTTGTTTATTCGTTTTTTAGTCAGTTTTCTTTCCAAATTCTACAAAATTCAACTATTTTATTGCCTTACTAGAAATCAATAAATAGAAAAACACTTTTAACTCATTTTAAATGACAAAATCAGTCATTCTATTTTCCTTTGTTCCCTATTTTTGTTACCTTTTCGGACCTGCATTTACGGGGGTTTTTCATTTGGCATTTTTACCCCCAGGCAAATTAAAATGTCTCGACGAGAGACAACAAAACTATTTACGAAAATTCAACTTCCTATTTATTTCCAAATTTTTCGAGGACCATTTGGTCTACCGAATAACCCAATGACAGATAATACGCCTGACAGCGTAAAGAGCTGTCAATTTACTTCGCTTTCAATTTCCGTTTAACTTACTGCGCGCGGCTGCCTGGCTGGTCCCGGGCATGGCATTATCCTCGGACGTACTTTCACTTGTATTATTTAATTTAAAATAAAACAAAATTTTCTTTTCTCTGTTTCTTAGTGTGACGTGCATTATAGAAATATAATTTTGCCGTTCCTTAAAATCTGGCGCTCTAGGCTGCAGCCTTCTCGGCCTATTGGGAAATATAGGCCTGGGCGTGCTACTTCTGACTCGAAATTCCGTCCCTGATCTGTATGAATTTTCAAGGGTTCTCCATGTCTGACGATGACAGTTATACATGCTTAGAAAGTAATAGCAGAGGATATATAATATTCCATATTCTCTGGTAATAGTAATGATTGTAAAAAAATTTGTTGCTATTACGAAAAACGTTAAACGAAAATCGATAAATGATTCCGCGTACCATATGGGAATCTTACCTTCGGGGGCGCTTCTTTGGTAGTCCTCCGGCCGGGCTCCCATCACGATGGGCAGCACGTTCTGGCCCAGACCGTTGACGTAAAATTTCTCC
>CAXKVY010009945.1:0-67759 GCA_964058915.1 Tetropium fuscum
AAACACTCATTCGTTGTTAAATATCATTGTGAAAAACAACCATTCAAGGATCATTTCTCAAACAGGCTGGTTCGTCAGTTGCTGAGAGCTAATACTGGCATATTTAACTGTAGAAGAAAAAATTTAAATGGTTTTGGCTTATGGAGAAGCTATACTGCGGTGCTTAAATAGTGTGGAGTGATTCATCACCAACATATGGACGGCTCAGGGAGATGAGGTGCGAAGGAAACGAAATTCCATAGGCGTATCATTTTAGAGGAGGCATTTTTGATCATTTTCAGTTCTCCTCCTCTCAAATTCGGTCGCTTACGATTGGAATTATTGGTAACTACTCGCATTCGTCGCTTCCATCGCATAAAAACACTAAACACTCGCATATAACACAATATTATAATTAATTTATATCGTGATTCAAACATACGCAAGACAAAATGAAACGCCACTGTCGCGCCAAAACATACATGCATGAAACAGCGCATGCGTCAATATCACGGAAATCCGGCGTCTTTACCTCTGACCAATGAAATTTAATTTAATTTAGAACCGCCTAAAACTCATCAATGAGAGCGGTAGACCCGGTTACTAATGAGTTCTGCCCACCATTTCTATAGAGTGTACACAAATTTGCACATTAAGAAATTCTGTAATCCATCGCAAATAGGCAGACCGTTCAATTGTGATGGTGGTGTGATTATGTATAAATCACTCCACACTATTTCGAAACCAGGGTATAGTAGGAGTATGAGTTGATGCTGTCAATATTTACGCCCAACGTTGTGACGCTCTGCGTTCGGTGCGGAGTTTTTATTCGAGCGCCACTGTCTGTTTATAGTGTAGACAGACTACTTTTCCTTACAGGCAGTTCTGTAAGGGCCACGGGTAGCTGCGAGTGGAGACAGGCAGTAATCCAGGGGTCACGTGACTTATATATAGCCCTTATCTACAGTAATACACAAGTATCTGGTTACAACAAGTTTATTTATTCTTCAGGACATCTATTTGTATTTCTATCCTTGTCCAACAAACAATCGACACTACTATCTACAGGTTATTCAGTCTGCCTACGTCATACTTGGATAATGATTAAGCGGGAGTATCCGATGGAGTTAGCGTAGCGCGAGGAAAGCGTGGTATGAGAAAATATTACTGGATGATAATGAATAACTATGGTACAATGGGCTTGTAGCGTAAGTTTAAGCGGTGAGCGGTTATCAGACAGGCAGGTTACAAATACAGTTCGAGGGAAGAAGCAACAGTGTAAGCATGCGGACCGATCGAATGTTCGAGAACTCAGGTGTTAATCGGAAATAGTCATTTAAATGATTTGACTTACCATACCAGTTAAAGTTAGCGAGCGAGTACTGTTAGATTGAAGTGCACCTTTACTAATGTCGGCGTGTATAATAGAAGCGTATTTGTTGACAAGAAGGCCTGGCGACCAGTTGTCAACTGGGGAGTTGACAAGAAGGCCTTTCGACCGGTTGTCAACTGGGGTGTTGACAAGAAGGCCTTTCGACCGGTTGTCAACTGGGGTGTTGGCAAGAATGCCTTTCGACTGGTTGTCAGCAGCTACCAACAAGAAGGCCTTGCGACCGGTTGTTGGTAGAAACCACGATTCGAAGGAAATCGCGTACTCACTCCAGTCTGGTATGGCTTCTGGATGTCGTCCTTCCTGAGTCCGGTACTGCGTGTATATGGCTTACTTCTGGTCTCGGATTACGGCTGGAACTACTAGACGGTTCAGGTAGGCGTAGCTGCTGCTGTTGGGGCTTCTGGCTGCTGGGAGTCTTGGACACAGACTGACTGTTTGAATGAAATCAATCAATGTATTAGCTGCGTGGCTGTCAATCCACATGTACATGAGATATTGCTGACACCTCTGGTTTGTCGCAGACCAGTGTATGGAAAATCGGAACAAGTATCATCCCTATCAGGTGTCTTTACACCAAGATCTCCATGGTGCCGATTTTCAAAATCAGATAACGTTCTGTGAGTGGGCACGTGACCGGATTCGAGAAAACCCCAATCTTTTTCATTGTGTCATATTTTCTGACGAGTCATCTTTTATCAATCACGGAACAGTCAAGTTGCCGTCAATGAAGTAGGGGCCAATCAGTTTGTTGCCAACTATTACACACCATACACTGACACTCCAAGGATGTTGATGTTCGACTCGGCGCAGACAGTGTGGATTTTAAAAACTCCATTAATGCATGTTGTGCCAATTAATGACAAAAAGTACCGAAACATGTCAGAACATGAATTTCCATGAAGATGAAGATTGCTTGTAGATTTTAGTTTACATGTGGTTTACAAAACATGTGGTTTCAACATGATGGTTGCCCAGCACACTATTTCATGGTAGACCGTCAATGGCTTGATCCTGTTTTTAACGGTTGCTGGATTGGTAGAGGTGGTCCGCCGGCGAATTGACTGTCTCGATCACCTGATCTTACTTCATCAGATTTTTTTGTGGTGCTACCTATTGAGGTTGCAGGCCACCATTTTAAGCACTTATTCTGAGTTTGAAAAAATTTAAGTACCATGAGAGGCGAGATGACTCACATTAATCACCCCAAAAGGCAGCTACTATAACGGCGTACAATATGTATGTATAGTTCAACGACCGGCAACCCTGACCTACACAATGTTTTTCATTGGCGTAGACATTTTTTTTTCTTAGGGGGGTGAAAGTAGAAGGTGATCTAGGATGGTAAGTACCTACATAAAAATAAAGTCAATGAACAATAGGTACCTACTTACAAGGGGTTAAACTACTTACAGGGGGTTAAAGTAGTAGGTTTTTATATGTAGATTTTCAACACTACAGCTGATATAAAGTATGAAGTAAAGCTCATGAAGTATTGCTTTCAGCGCGTTACCATTTTTCAGTGGGTGGTTCGCCAGTAGCCATATTTCCCACAAGAAACAAAAATAATATGTACAAAACAGCTAAGTAGCCGTGAAAAATAAACTTTAAAACGGAAAAATGAAATAAATATATACCTATTCCAAAATAGAGCAAAAAATTTTTAACAAAAAATGAAACAATAAAATAAATATATATTTCAAAACATTCTCAACAAAAAATAAAAACAATAAAATAAATATACCCATATTCCAAAATAAAGCAAAAAATTCTCAACAAAAAATAAAAACAATAAGAGAAATAAAATAAATCACCTGTATCCAAAAACGCCGGCCGGCAAAACCTGTACGCTGGCAAACCATTTCTCATATACTTCGGAATTCATTTCCTCGTGGTAGTCTCCGGTCTTCCAATATGCGTTATGATTAAACGGCGACCTTTTCCAGACGGCATTTTTAAACCATATATATATATATATATATATATATATATATATATATATATATATATATATATATATATATATATATATATATATATATATATATATATATATATATATATATACACGCGAATATCTTAACCAACGCACTACACTATCGCGAATGACCGTTACAATTTACGTGCGTATAACCCATGGATCCTATGTAAGAGAGGGGACATTTGCTACTTCATTCACTAAACACAGACGGCGCGTCATTTCGATGTATACCTACATAGGTAGGTATATAAATAATATATTAGCAATACCCGCAAACCCGCCACTGTAAGAGATCCGAACGTTCCGAGAGTCCATAGGGACTGTCAAACTAACACAGACGGCGCGTCATTCCAATAAGTTAAAAAGAGATATACCGCTTGAATATTCGTTATTGAAGAGGTCGTGGATCGGCGTTGCCGCTTTTAACTATAAAAATAAATGTTTACGTGATTGTCATATTTAAAGTAGACGTACGTAAGTAGTAGAAGAATTACATGTGGCAACTGCGCGGTATCTTATATGGGGTCAGTTAACTATAAGTACATATTGAATGAAGTATAGGGCTATGTCGTTGTTACGCATCGGTTCTAAGTAGAAGAATTTCGAAAAATTTGACTTTCGTTTTTACAGAACAGCGACTTTGGGATAAAACCTTTGTATTTTTTTTGTGCAAAAAATTGTATTTGTATTTCATTAACTGTGAAAGCATACATGGTCAATATACATGACCATGTATGGTTTCACAATTTAGAAAATAAAGAAAATATTGTAGACAAATGAACAAAATAAACTTAAATTGCACCAAAAATTCATACATGAAAAAGCATGTAGGTAGTCTAAGGAAAAGTGAAATTTATAAAAAAATAAAAAGAAATGTGTGTACAGTAAATAAAAAACTAGAAGCTAGTAGCTACATAAATCGCATTTTTGCCAGTTTTTTGGATTTTGACCATTTTCCAGAGTGACCATTTTCCAGCGGCGGAACGATCGGTCATAGAAGAAAATGAAATTCATTGAAAATGTAGGAAATTTGGTCTACTTTAATTTTGTATATAATGGTCTTTTCAGTAAAACCTATAGTTTTTGAGATATAGGTGAGAAACTGAAAAAGGTACAAGCAAAATTTCTTACAGCAAAGTTCAGATTCATGTTCAGCGACCCAAAAAACATAAAGGTTGACAAAATTAGGACTATGGCAAAACTCTCCCCTCTTTGCATTTTCTTTTCCTCATATGCTTAGCCTATAATATTATGTTAAAAGTTGTTTTTATTATGTTTTAAGTAAACTCCAATGCTTAGATTTACCATAATAACGATAATCTGTACATGTCATTTCTCTATTTTTGTCTGTTTAGAAAAGCAATTAATGTCATCATTACCAGGAGGATTTTACATATTGGGAACAGCGGTAATATTGATAGCAGCAGAAGTGTTAAGAAGACATTACCCTCTTCAATAACTGTATCAGTTGGAAATGAGGTAGCTAGTAAACATTTAGAATTAGTCCGGTAGTTAAAGTATGCAAATATAATGAATAAGGAAATTTCTGCTGATAATAGCATCGAACCTTTTTTTAATCGTTTTGGAATATAATCCGATGATTCGTAAAAAATAGTTTTATCTATCCTAAGGGTGCGCTTCAATTGTTATTTAACAAAGAGTAGAGCACAACTATTTTTTTTCTTATTCACTTGCTTATAAATAGTTGCAAAAACAGTTTAAGATAATTTATCATTATTAAATTTCCTGTCAATCTAACGCAAAATAATTTTTCGCGAAGTTATACTACAAAAAACGCGTATGTGTGTTTTTCTAATTTCAATGTTTGGGCATCTGTAACTTAAATTTTTCAATAAAAATTCTTGAAGATTTCATCTTTAGTAGCTTTTGAGCTACTAAACACTAATATCTTATATAACTAATAACTTACCCAGTTAGACTTTGTTATACATCTCATAACAAACTCCATTTTCATTATGAATTGTGAGCAAAGTGCTTTTCCTATGGTCTACAACCTGATACATACAAGGCATGACGAACTTGTAGTGCAGCAACTAAAGTTGACATTTAATTAACATAAACTTTGATTTTTTTCTCTTGATTTTCATATAGACTGCTAGCCTTATGAAACAGATTATATGCTGCTTTGTAGTTATGACTAAGCAACGCCTTAGATTTGCAAATGCAGTATGTCAGAACAATTTTTAGGTTTCTTAAATTTGCACATTCGATACCCTCCAATTGCTTGTTGGCTATTAAAATCAGGTATTTAATGTAGGATTTTGTTACATCTAAATTTTCTATGATGAAGCTTGTACGATATGGCGTGGGTTTTCCTCCATTTTGGCCAGCTGACAGGCTTGTAAGCTCTTGACTTTAAAGTTATGCAGTCCATATTCAAACGCCTTTTTAATGAATCATTATAATTTATTAATTAAAATGGCATTTGAATGTTGACTGCATAAGTAAGGTCAAGAGCTTACAAGCCTTTCGGGGGTGCCTTTAAAACTAGTCGAAATGGAGTTTGATGTCCCTTGTCCTTGATGTTCTATATAGTGCAATATTTTTTTTAAAATTCGTGTAAAATTATGCACTTTAGCGTAAAATTGGTTTCGTTTCTTTAGATAAAAGATTGACTTAGGTATTTGAATATCTTTATTTTACAAAATCGATTTTTGTAAAAATACGGGTCAATATTAAAAGAAAAATGCATAACATGCTATAAATATTACTATAAATAAATATATACAATATCTTTATACTATACTTTTTGGTCTATCTTTATTTTTATGGTTAGGGCAACCCAATTAATTTTTAATTTAATTATTGATTTGTTGCGTCATTTTCAACATTATAGCAAATGGTTTGTGCATGGCTCAAGATCTCTGTAAGTGCTAAATTTAAGTGCACTGAAATTGCAAAAATAAAATTTTTTCGTTTTTTTTGGAGTATAACCGCAAAAAATTATTTTGCGATAATTTAATTTACGTAGATTGATTGGTGATTTAATAAGGAATTGATACCTCTGACTGTTTTTGCAATCCGACCACTAGGAAAAAAATTTAAGCGGAAGAATAAGAAAAAAAATTACTTGTTTTTTAACATTATTTGTTTAACAACAATAATTGAAGCACCCACTTAGGGTGGATAAAAATATCTTTCCGAATAATCGGATCATATTGCAAAGCGATTAAAAACGGTTCCACGTTATTGCCAGAAATTTCTTTATTGAATACTTTAAGTACCGAAGTAAATTAGATCTATTCTAATTAAGATTGTTCTTATATTTTTTCTTCGACATTTTTAAGTAAAACTTTTTATTACTTTTTTATGGAGCTGTTAAGACACTTTTGAAGTATTTTTTTGTATTTTCCGAAGTGTGTAATGTTGGACTTATACAATAAAATTATACAAATAATGAAGACTAAGAAACGGAAATAGTTCTATTGAATAGGGAGGAAAGTATATTATTTAATATTTCAGGATATTGCCAAGATTGTGGTCATGTAGTCAAAATACTATATGAAGGCATGGGCGCCGGAATGGTCAAATGTAGGGGGGGGAGGCAAGGTAAAATAAATCAATTATAGGGGGGTTTAAGTGTTCAATTTTCGAATGGGGGACAAGTGCCCTGCTTTGCCCCCCCCACCCCTTCTGGCGCCCATGTATGTAGGTACAAGATTTTAAATGATATTTGACTTTTGTACCTTATATTGTGAATAAAACTTGTGATTTATTTTGTATTTGGGCAGTTATTTTTTGTTATATATGTACTTCAAGGTTTTATAGGTTATTGTGGCTACTATGTTTATTAGGTTATATCATATAATTTATTTGCATTTTGCATGTTTTACTTTTAGGCAATTTAAGTTACAAAATTGATAAATACATACACTGTTCATTTTAAAACTTACCACCCCCTGTAATTGAAAGAACGCAAAATATTTGAGAAATCGCTGGGACACGTCGAGTTTTATTTTAGGGGGAATGTTTTTGACAGTATTGTGATGCTGGATAGTTGGGGTCGCCGTGTAATGCCCTAATGGCATTTGAATGAAACTCGCCAGGAACAATTAACAACGTTTATTTGATATTGACATCATATTTGATAGTAACACAGCACAGCATGTATAATGTGCAGAATGTCTTAGAATGAATGTATGCGGGTGACCTAGTTACCGCCTTATATAGCGTTGACTAGGTCAGTACGTATATATCTACAATAGTTGCATTAAGTCGGCCTTGATCTAAAGAATGTCTTAGTTGGCAATTTTACTGAATATGTTTACAACGCGTGAACTAGTTTTACTTTAGAATAATAACAAATAATATAAATATGATATTGAATAATAAATAAGATATTGAGAGCACGTGTGGCCGTTATGGCACTACAGTATCTTGATATGTTCATCTTCCTAACCCCAATTTTAAAATCTTAAATAGAACTACCCCACATTTTACACATAATTTGAAAGCCCTTTTCATTGTGAATATAGCAGTGCATAATTTTTTGGAAATTTGTTGAGATTTTCCAAAATTATTTAAAAAAAAAATTTTAAATTAATAATAACTAGCTAATAAATTTATGTTACTTTATTAAGTGTTCAAAATGTTTACCATTTCTTTCCATACAATAATATAGACGTTGCTGAAATTACTCGCTCACTTTTTCAAAAGTTTCTTGCCTGATAACCCTGCACGTAGCTGCTATAAGATTTTGTAGATCTTGAAGTTTTAGTAGCGGCGTTTTGTAAACTACTGATTTGAGATACCCCATAGATAAAAGTAATTCAGACTGAGATCAGGAGCTCTAGCAGGCCCATTCTATCACCCCGCTTCTTCCTATCCATCTGTCAGGAAATGTGATGAATTAACAATTTTGTGTAATTTGTTTAATTAATAAATTGTACAATTTCTCAACAAATTTTCAACAATGATTCACCGCTGTATTCACCATGAAAAGGTCTTTCAAATGATGTACAACATGTGGGGTAGTTCCATTAAAGATTTTAAAATTGGGGGTGCTAGGGGTTAGTGGGCTGAACACATGAAGACCCTTTAACTGTTAAAAATGACTGAATTCTCAAATATATAGCGGTTTTTCAATTATAGAGGGTCGTAAGTTTTAAAATGAACACAGTGTATAAATGATGATAAATACAAATGACAACAATTAATCAGACATTCCAAATATTTGTTTTTCATAAACAGTAACTTGTTTGGAAAACAGTAGGTAAATAATTTTTTTAAATTGTTTTGTATTGTATAATAGTTTTATGTAGTGTAATAAATTGGTATTTATATAATTGACCTGTATCCACCAAAGTTGGTTAAAACGGTAATATATTAAAATACTCACAGGCAGTTAACATGTAGATGGGGAGATGACAACATATTCGTCATATTGTAAAAATCGCCTTAAAGATAAAGGCATTGAATGCTCAAAAGGGGTGTACGGACGGAAATGGAAGGAAAACAATTTTTGACTTTGGGACTTTGATAAAGTACGTACAGAACAACACAAATATATTAAAAACTCAAATACGTTACAAATATTAAAGTTAAAATAACTTTTGAACGGTTGAAGATATATTCTTGAAGGAAATTTCATGCTCTATGGCTTTTTCGTAGAATGAAGTGCTCTCGAGTTAGCTAATCACATAAGACAAAAACAAAATATGAAAATATTATAATAAATAGATGAGCGAAAAAACGAAAAAAATAACCTAGGTGTGGCATGGTGACCCCGCTCTAAATTTATCATAGAATGAAGGCCCGACAAGTTAACAAGTGTTAGTAGTGTTAGTTAGTGTTAGTAGTTAACAAAAAAAAACGTGAAGAATATTTTTTTTCAAAATTAGCGTATGAAGTCAAACACGGCACATTTTGTAAGCTCTAAATTTGTATACAATGGCCTCATCGCTATGGCGAATAGTTTCTGAGATATAAGAGAAAAATCGATAACCAGTACCTTCTACGTACACCCTTGCACGTAGATCACCTCCCAGAAGTGGGGACTTTTAGTATGTTTACCTCTTAACTAGACCAAATACAGTCCCAAAGTAAAAAATTGTTTTTCTTCAATTTCCCTCTACAATCTTTCGTTGACTGGACTTTAGTAAGAGGAAGTGTTGTGAGTAAACGGGATGATTTTCCAGTTTCATTAAAAAAAATTTGACACCTACGTTATTTATGACACTTAAAAAGACTTTGAATACATATAGCAAATATTATTGTGTGGGACTTGATTACACAACATAAAAATTAGACATACACATCAAAAAGTTTACAGATGAATACTAAAAGTTTCCAAAGAATATTATAAACCCCCTCGTCCTAACCTCTGACGCCGCCTCTTATGAATAATAATATATTACTTTGTGAAACTTTTAGCACACTCTCGTACTCTACTTTAACAAGTGAGCATTCAGGAATTATTTTGCATAATTATTTTGTCATTTAATTTTTGTTAAACAAGAAATTAAATATACAGTAGACTCGCGATGATGTGAATTAATTAAAACCGACCCTGTTCACAGAATAGAGATTACAATAATTCACATTAGAGGTGGGCGATGATTGAACGAGTCGTTCATTTGAACGAGTATTAAAAATGAATCGCGAGAATCGATTCACTGGTTACGAGACGATTCGTTCAAATGAATCGCGGTGGAATAAGTATTCTATGTGAATCGCGGAAGCCGCCGGTGCCGTGCCCTGCCTAATTTGCTTGTGGCTTGGGCCTGAACCGTTGAATGTGAATGTTCTCGATTCGTGAATCGCTGAATGAATGGTCGGATTGTCGGGTTTAAATGAATTGTGAGTTAATTTGCGCTTCGCATGGTTCGCGAATCATGAATAAAATGAGTTTAGATGAGAATGTCGGGATTCGGGAACTGTAACTGAACGTATAGCAGATTTGCGGACGCCAAGTCTTACTAAACCTATAATCGCGTAGAATATTTGTATGATTATTGATTATTTTATATATAATTATATGCAAACTTCAAATGTCCATCTTTTCATTAATTATAAATTGTTATTTATTTTGAAATATAATTAGAAAACCAATTATTTATATTAAGAATGTTTATTTTTGTGATTTATTACGCTAATTAGTGTCATAGGGGCACGAGACACTAATAAATGCATATGCAAAATAAATAAGACGTTTTAAGATAAGTATCGACACCCGACGCTACCGAGTATAAACTAGCAATTGTTTGTGCACGTGAGACGTGCCACTGTATTTAACTCATTCAAATGAACGAATCGTAAGAATCGATTCATTTCTATGGAATGAATCGCGAGAATCGATTCATCAAAAAGAATCGGATTGCCCATCTCTAATTCACATTATTGTCAAACATTTCCTCTCGTATCCATTTTCATACAGCACATGAATGCTCATAATACTCACAAGTAGAGCAGTACTGAAAGAGAGGACGGAACAGACATGAATGGACAGGCAAATAAATGTTCCCCACCACTACAGTAGTTCACATACTGGAGTGGTAGAAAACCCTCGAAAATCCTCACTGTTAACATAATACGGTTCTCAACACAAAATTTTGCCTGTTCTCATATCCCGGAGTTACTGTACATTAAAACAAATTAAATTTTAGCAGCAAATAATTGGAGACTGGAATTGTTTTCATTTAAAGTAATATTCAAATTGAAGATATTAGTATACCTATATATTTAAGTTACTTGTGTGCCATTTTTTAGAACAATTTAATTTAAATCATGCTCTCATATTTCTAATATATCGATACCTTATTGGCAAAACATCGTAAGTGACATTTTTTACGAAAACGGGATTTTGGTAATATCGTAACGGTCTAGTCTTGGACAAGTCCTCGGCAAAGTATTGTAAGCCAAGTTTACTTAATACAAACATAAATTAATAATAAATCTTATCGCAAGGAACAAGAAAACGTGTGGTCATTTTAAAGAACACCACTAAAGTATTGTAAGCATCAACAACGCCCGGCAGACTATCATAAGATCCGATCACGTGGTACAAATTTTGTTGCTTACAATGCGAATTTGAACCTTACGTTATTTCAGTTGTGCCAAGTTTCGAAGGAAGAGTACACGTAAGTAACACGCTTTCTTAATTTTTCTATTATTCTTTGATAAATATTTAAGAGCATTAGTTTAATTATGTCAATAATTTTTCCATAATACTTTACCAATTCCTTAGCAATATATTTATGATATTTTACTAGTATTTATTACTAATTCGGTGAAAAACATAACATAACCTAATCTCCTGTGGTCAATTTCACGAATTTATTGTGTTGAGCATCACACAATAAAATTTAGTAGTTAACAGTCGGCTTACTTACTAAATTTTGATTTATATAAAAATATAATTATACATTGTGTCCATAGTCAGGTATAAATTCATTATTAGCTTAATAAACAATATTATTGAAAATTCCCAAAACAGGTCGATTTTCTATTTTAATTTATTTCTTTTTTCACATAACTTAATATACAGGGTAACTTATCTTCGAGTAATGACGTCATCACCGTTTTTTTGTTTTTAAATGGAATTCTCCAGTTTTTTCTTCCAATTTCCGTATGTCCCTTGTTGAGCTGATTTTAAAAATGTATAACAAGTTGCTTCAAATTGGTATAGGGTGGGCAACAAAACCAAAATTACAAGTTAATAATAATATTTGCCCCTCAGCAATAAGGGACATCCAAAAATTGGGGTGTTCCATTTAAAAAAAAAAACCGGTGATGACGTCTTTACTTGAAGGTCACTCTGTATATTAAATTATTATATAAAAAAAATAGTAAATTATATGCGTGACTTTATGGACGCACTGTATACAACGTGTTTCTAAATTGAGTACCTGTTCAAAATTTCCTAAGAAGTTTCAAAATAAGAAACCAAAGAGACTTTTCACTCAGAAATTATGTATAGCTGTCCAAAAGAAAAAGGATTTAGAGACTTTATGCACCAAAATTGTTATACCTACAAAATATCAACAAGAGTACATAGAAATGAAGACCTCGAATTCGCTTCCAGATGTCCTACCAGAGGCGGATATCGAAGACAGTGAACAAGAAGACTGATTTTAGATAATTTTTTATTTCGTTTTTTAATGTTTGATTTCAATAAAAAATAAAAATTATTTTTATGCATAAGTATATCAATTTATTTTTTGATTGTACGTATCGTAAAAAATAATTATAAATTTCTATACATGAAAACAATACAATTATTGGAAACTATCATAATTATATTGGATCATATTGGAATCAATACTATCATAAATATCGTAAATATAATTCAATAACTACCAGACTATCGTAAGGGTTGACCTTACGATAATATTCTAACAATTCACTTTTTTGCATCTGGGACAATTACTGTAAGTATCATTTACTAACAAAATATTATTCAACCAAAAAAACTAAACATGTTTTCATTAAGAATGTACCCCAAAAACCATGGTACTAGAATTTTACCAGGATTGGAAATTGATTTATTAAAATAACAAAACAACATGTCTCCTGGAAAATTTGCTGCTTGTAACTTACGATGTTCTGCAAATAAGGTATCGATATACCACTCGTAACTAGCATCTGTAAAATTTTACAGATTAACATATTAACGAGCATTCAAAAATTTCAAGAACTACGTATCAGATGGATTGAACATTATAACATTGTTTTATTTACATTTCACAATATAGAAATATGGGGGCAAGGAATGTGGTTCAGGTATTAGCCGTTTGTAGGGTTTTATGTACTGTGATCTAATTTATTAGAATTTTCTTAAATTTGAATAACTGTACTTATTAATATAATAAAATAATAAGGAATATAAGATTTTTTTTATTGCTGATCCATAAGATAAGATAATTTATTAGCGTTTAGTCTACATCAGTATTTACACAAGTAACAAATATTTGTAGTAGACCAATGACTACAACTGCACAAATAATTATGGGTACCTGTCCATCTAAGAAGTCTTAAAAGTTGAATGACCGGCTACACTCCTAAGGTTGATGCTAGCCATGGGAGTCAGCATTTTTTTTAGGGGGTCTGAAGTAGAAGGTTTCTATATGCATACTTCAAACACCACAGCTGATATTGAATGCAAGTTTCCACACCACTCATGAAGTATTGCTTTCAGCGTGTTATCATCTTTTAGTGGGTGGTTGTCACCAGTAGCCTTATTTCCCACAAGAAACAAAAATAAATATGTACAAAACAGCTAAGTAGCCAGAAAAAGATAAATAAACATATAGGTAATCCAAATTAAAGCAAAAAATTCTCAACAAAAAAATAAAAGCAATAAGATAAATAAAATAAATTAACCTATATTAGTGCTACCAGTGGCGGCTCGTGATCTTTTGATTCGAGGAGAACCCATTTGTAGGGTAACTCATTACTCATTTATCCTTTTTGGCATAGCGCATTACTACAGATAGTTGAATGAATTGGTCAATCTAGATGAAACAACCGATGTTGTTTCATCTAGATAGACATTACCAATTAAACCAAATTTATTTAAAATAATAGGGGCACAGCCGAATTTAAACCATTACACTAAGTGATTTTTTTTAAACAAAAGCCGTATTTGACTGTTAAAAGAATCTAAGTTTCATCATGGTCTTTTTTTTCTATTTTTATCGACCACTCCAGGCTGACTTTATATATGTACCTAACTAAAATCATTCTATGTCATATTATTTATATCCATTACACGTTCGTTTGTGGTCGCGATTACTCGGACATGATATCCTTGTCAAACTTTGCCGAGACACATATATGTGATATTTGAAAATTATAATAATTGAACTAGTTTTGGTCCAGTAACAAAACCGGTCTTAAATAATGCGATATAATAAACAATAAATTTAAGTATGAACTTTTACGGAAGTTGCTTCCCTTGCTTCTATAAAGCACACGCCCCTGAGAGTTATTGAGCCCTAAAATGCGCCGCAAGCGAAATTTTTTGAATTTTGTCAAGGTCAGTGGTCTACAATGATAGTTAGGAAATAGAGAAATAATAGACTTTTTCTACAATCGCCTCAATAGTAGGCTTTTGCGCTTTCAATTCTCAACGCAAAGTACGCCATTTCCGATGATGACATAATTGTCGCTTTAAAGCGGCAATAGTGTCAATTCCCGCTCGCTTCTTTATTATAAATTCCTTGGCAGGCGCTTGTCAATCAAAAATGACACATGAGAAATGTAGCTGACAAAAAAAACTTATAAACATCGGTTCATATATGAGGAGCTTATTTTCAAAACGAAATTTCTGCAAATTTATCGTTTTTCACGAATTACCATTTTTCTACACAATGAGGAGCCAGTGAGTTAAAAAAAAACTATTTTTAATAACATGTTTCTCCAGTAATGAAAATAGAGAGTTAGTAGTATTTCTGCTAAATATTGCATATTTTGGCGAAAAAATAGGGCACAGTTGAAAAGAAATAGCATTTTGTTTTTAAAACCTTTAAATATGTCGTTTTGAAAAGAAAACGTGGTAGATATTGCCTGTTGAAAAAAAATTCTAATACTGAAAGTTTATTTTCTTTACTTAAACGTATTTGAATAATTAAATTCCAAGTCCAAATTTTAAAAGAAAAAACTAAAAAAGGTCCAACATATTAAACTTAAATTTTAACGCCAACGTCCTCATAGCACTCACACTCATTTTCCTCCTCTTCATCAGCCGTATTTGCCTGCTGCTGATTTCCTAATAAAAAAAACAAATAATAACAAAATATCTACGTCATTTTTTGCTGTCAATTATTTACCTGCAGTATTGTTCTCCAAAAGTGTTTTATAAAATAAAACTTTTCGTCGCGCTCCCATTCCTCATCATACTTGTCCAATAAAGTCCTTATATTGTTTAATTTTTCTTCTTTTACATGATTGGTTGATGGAAATAGATCTAATGTTAAGCTACTTATCTTGACTCCTTTTTTTAAAATTGTTTGATATGTTTTAGAGGGATCATTATTTCTGTAGTTTTCTTCCATTTTAACTTTAACAACCCTGCTATTTTCTTTTGCAGATTCTTCTTTCCTAATAAAAATTCTCTTCATTTTGCTGATTCCAACTAATTTTTTACAATTCTTATCGCTGAGTTTTTTCATGTGAACGTGCCAGTCTATGCCAAATTTTCTTACTTCACCAATTTCTCCCAGTATCTTTTCATAATCATCTTTTAGTATTTCACTTGCCCTGCGGTACTTTTTCTCAACCTGGCCAAATATGCGATCTGCGGGCATATACGAGTGGCCTCGGACTGGAAATATTATTATTATATCATTCAAGTTTTTTGGTGCATCATGGTATAGCCAGAAACACATGGCATGTATTACGTAACAGTTTTTATTCTAAAATCTTAGAGTTGTAATGTTATCTGGAATTTCCAATTCACTTAAGAAGTCACCAATGGACGAAGATACCTCATTGGCTCCTCTGCCAGCCACATTTTCGCTCCAGGTATAGAAAATAGGTTGCTTGCAACTCAAATCGGTAACACAAAAGTTATAAAAGGACAGCTGCCGTAAATAATAAGCCTCTGATATTGGCAGTTTAGGTAATGGCTGGATTTGCTGCATATCAAAACAAAAAGAAAGTGTATTCGGTAAATTTTTATTCATATAGATAGTAAATTGTTTCGCTCTTAAATTTGTGATCAGGGGTACAAGCGGTTTTTTTTCTCGTTTATATCTTTGTATCTTATTCTTAAGTCGACAACACACGCTGCAAACATCAGTAGATGGATTTCCGAAGCCAATATTAAAGTTTTCACAAAATATTTTATAAAAATAGCCGTAATTGACGTCAAAGTCTGGATTGTGTATTTTATACAATTTTCTCAATATAGAAATATTTAATTCGGAAGGTAGGTACAATCTCTTTGACTTTGCTCTGTTGTAATGACTTTCCCTTGCTTGCAATTTACCAATGAACTCTTTTACTTTTTTATTTTTTAACTCATTTTTCTTTGACTTATGGTCACCTCCCCTTTTTTCTTCTACGACACTGCCTTCTAATACAAATTTTGCAATAGTGTTTATTCGCCTACCCGTGATATTAAAGCAGGATAAAAAAAATTTTTGGCATACTTTTTCTAACGTTTTATCAGCTTTTCTTATTCTATATTTAATTTGTTTGGTATGCTTTTGAGGCCTAGCTGTAGTTTTATATTTTGGTACATCTTTCTTTGGAGTTCTAACAGATATTAAATGTGATAATTTCCTATGTTGTATAAGTTTGTTGGGTACGTGAAAGAATTTTTTTCTAGCGTTAAGGATATCAGCCTCTGATACCTTATTGCAGTTGTGCGTTTTTCCTTCGTGATTACAAGGCCTTTCAAAGCCCTCCATCAAATTTATAAAGTGATTACCATATCTATAAGTATTGGTATAAAAACCTAACCTAACTTTAAAAAAACAACTTACCGCAGCTCCTTCGCTTTTTGTCGTTTCCCCAATGTTCTTTGTTTTTTTCTGCTCCCTTCATTTTTCTCTGATATAGCTACACTTTCTACACTATCTTCCATTTCGTTTTAAATACTTAAAACTAACGAAACACAACAATTAAGGTACTTGTTCTTGAAAAATTAAATGAGAAGAATACCTACTAAGCAGGCATAGGCAGAAATTGCGTTTTCAATGTAAGAATTTTCTCAGAAATTGTGATTTGAAAATAAACATCAATTTTGCCACAATATAAATACTGCATTAAGTGCGTTTTGAACGAAACTTGGATAGCGATGAGTAGTATTCATGATACTAAGAGTACAAGATATGATCACTTGGGAAACGCGTTTTGAACAAACTTGCGCATGACGTCACCCCGTGACAAAAATGTATGGCGATATATGGAGACGAAAGCTTTTAACATGGTTTTATTATAAAGTTTCGTTATGATTCGACTCGAGATAATTATTTTGGACATTGTTTATGTATACAGGGTCTTTACGAACTTGAGAAACATTTTATATTTTAATTTTTCTCGGTTATTAAAGCACTTTCATTAGGTTTATTTTTCGTAAAGCATTTACTTTTAGCATAATATATTATCATGAATAAAAAATAATCTCCCAAGTTATTAAATGCCCTGTATAGGTAGGTACAAAAAAGAACAAGACAACCCAACCAACATGATATTTCCGCTCATTAAAGGACCTGTACCCCGAACACTAGCAAATAGCTGGTGTTGGAGAGCTGGGTCTATACTCACACGTCTATAAGCCTTGAACTGGAATAGCACTTAGTAGAAGGATTGTTTGTAAAGAACCTGTACATTAATTAGTAATTACGGCATTAGACCTTTACTTTTCTATAACTGCACGGGGTCTTTACAGTTAAAGCAAGTGAACGGGTAAATACCTTATATATAAAAATTACTAAAATATAGATATAAATATACATTAGTTAATTTTATATAATTAATTATCAAAACCGTCACAAAATAACTAATAATATTCACATTTCCTTTAAACATACGCGCCAATTTAGCTTCAGTTATTTTTTATTTTCTTCCCGTGTCGTGTTGCTGTTCTGATTTTGCAGATGTCGGATGTTGTTTGTTTGGTTTTTGGATTTTTTAGTGTTAAATTTATATTGCTGATTAAATTCGTACAATAATTATTATTCGTACATAGTGCAGTTTCTTTTACTATTTAGAGCAGGCATCAATTTAGCATGTACACACAACCGCACGAAAGATAAGTTTTGACATAACTATAACCTAAGTTTTATTTGGCATCTTTAGCCTTTAGCTAAGATTTTCGTTTATAACGTATATATTTCATACTCTTAATTATTTATTACTATAATTATGTCATCCATAATTAAAGAAAAAAGTAAAAGGCAAGGACATGAAGGTAGAGCATTATCTTTCAACTTCCGCGTATTTTTGGACAATTGCAATAATTTTTCTTTAACATGAAAATCATAATCAGAAAAATGCAACATATTCTAGCATTTTTAATATTAAAATCATGCGTTTGGTAGCACTTTTGAACCCATAATTTACAAATCTCTGCTGCAGTTGGAAACTAAAGTATCAATATGTACTGGAAGAATTTTTACTTTTTTTATTATTGTTACTGGTACAACCCTTCATTGCACAGTAAACCATTGTTTATCACAATCACAAATGACCAAAATAATTAAAATAACGTATTTAAACTTATAAAATAATGTATTTAAACTTTAAAATAATGTATTTTAAAGATGTGTCAAATTTGAATATTTGAAATTTGTCACGGAATGACGTCAGCAGAGGGAGAGAGATAGGGGATCGCATGCGCGTTAGCATATCTTGTAGTCTTAGTATCATGAGTAGTATTCATGGTAACGATGCCAACTCCATCTTTTAATCAGTAGCGCAATTTTTACAGAAATTGCGTTTTGAAAATAAGCTCCTCATATATAAACATATGTCAAATACATACAAGAACACACTGTATTAAGCGATTGTAGAAAAAATGTTGTATGTATTACGAGCACAAACTGCCAGTGCCGCTTTTGAAAGAATACCGTGCTCCGCTTCGCGTCGCGCGGTAAATTTCTTTCGCAAGCGGCAATGCAGTACTTTGCGCTCTTAACACACAAATAACTATTGCTATGTCAATCAGTTATATTTTTCTATAGTCAGTCGTGAAAATACATTTAGATAAATATACTATATTGTCCAGCAAAAACAATTTTGTTTGTTTCAATATCTAAGTTTCTGTATACCTGCCATACATGGCATAATAAAAATTTACTTTTAAAAATTAAAAAGAATTAGAAAAATTAAATTTTATGTACTGGCAAAGGGAATTGGGAGGCTTAGCCTCCCTTGCCTTCTCTGAGGAGCCGCCACTGAGTCCTACGATACTCTCAAATGAGTAACACACAGTTAAGAAACAAGAACAATAAATTTATATTTGATACTAACGAATCCACTACCCAGTGCTACCTACTTCACAGTAAAATTTTACATTGATACTAAATTGAATTATAGCATACCGCATTGAGGTGCGAAAATTGCAACTCAATTCACTTTTGAAATGGTCATTCCGTTGTTCAAATTTAGCTTAATTAGTAATGATTTTTGGTAACTTAACATTTGAGTCAGCTGAATACACCGGAGTAACGAGTAGATACCTACCTAATCATATCCCAATGTTACAACAATATTATGCATGAGACAATATGTGGTATATTAACATCTATTAACACGTTCACGGACAGCGACGTCTATAGACGTTTAGGCCACTGTGCGTGCTGTCACACCTAAATTTTACGACGTCTATAGCCGTCCTAACAAATACGTCACATTTTTTACCAACAACGTTAGTAGACGTCGAATTAACATATAAATCTGTTTATGTATCACACCAGGGGCACTAATTTGACTCTGTGTTGTTGATAGACGTCGATGGAATGGTGGAGATCGGAAAACCGATAGTTACCGATTTACCAGAAAACTCGTTCTTGCCGATATATATATATATATATATATATATATATATATATATATATATATATATATATATATATATATATATATATATATTTATTGTATATTATTTTATTTATTTTATAACATTAAAGGAAAACCGACAAATCAATCCTGTGGTTGTTATCAATAAAAGAAATTCCGAAAAGGTGAACATATCTAATAATATGGTAAAAAAACAAACATAGTGTGTATGCTTTTGTGAAATCAACAGACTTCAATAAAGGCACCAAAAACGGCAGCCAGGCAGCAACATTTTCTAGGGGAGATTCTATTGCTGGAAAATTATAAGAAATTACATGAGTTTCCTAAATGTGTACACACTCGCAGTGTTTGCATGTGTTGCCCCATGTTTTAAGCTGTGGCTACAGTAATAATTTATATAATCAATAACTTAATAAATGTCTTCTCCTTTGTGTTCCTCATAAATAGTAGGACGTCTATGGACGTCGAGTGTCACAAATTGTATAAAATATGTTTATAATGTGACACTGACGTCTATAGCCGTTTGTTTTTTGGTCCATAAGCAGCTTATTTACGACTAGGAACCCCTAAATATCAATATATTTTTTAAATCTTATCTATTAGTGGAAATACATATGTGCCGCAACAAGCACAACCACTAATCAGAGTGTCCGTGAACGTGTTAAAGTCTCTCGCGACATTTTCAATATGAACATATATTCTTAATAATAATAATAATTACCTAGTACCTAATAATTTATAAACAATAGAACAGATTGGAATTTTCCCCTTAGACTTTTAAGAAAATGGCGAATGCGCCGCCCCCAATAATTATAACATATACTGTATCCAACGAGAGAATGGACTTGCACTCGAGCGAAAATTCGTCTGTTTTGGTCAGATCTCCGCCCCTTAGAACATTAGTTCAACGTCTTAATTGGCTCAGCAGGTAGCCAGGGCCGGCGCCTGGGTCCGATACCTACCTGGTACCTAATTATATAAAGTACCTACTACTGCCTACCTATTCACAGTTTGTATTTGTAGTCTCGCAAGTACGGTTATTTTAGTTGTGTTGCTTACGGTTGTGAAATAAGTTTTAAATCTATTATAAGAATGGCAGCAGCCAGAGACGAGATAAATCCAACATTATCGCCAATTAAGAAGAATAAAAGAGGCCAGGTAGAGAAATATAATAATAAATATGTTTTATTTAATACGCATACTATTCACCACCAGTAACCGTGGTCAATGATTTATTTTTGTTTTTAATTTTAGGTCGTGCATCAAAGTCAAAAAATAATTATAATAAATTTATATAAGAAATTAAAGGAAGACAATCCGCAAATGTCGTACGAAGAGACAGTTTTAACACTAACCAAATAAACGGGCATTGGAAAAACTACAATGAAAAAAATTTTAGCAGAATATAATAGAACCGGTCAGGTAACGGAACCAAATTTAAAAAAAAGCCGTCAGTCTTTTAAAGAAAAGATCGACGATTTCACTAAAATTGCTATAAGGAGAAAAGTACACGAGTTCTATCGAAATAAAGAATTACCAACAGTAGACAAAATTTTGCAAGTAGTAAATGATGATGGAGATCTGCCACAATTTAAACGATCAACATTTCAGAAATTGTTGCACGAATTGAATTTTGTGTGCACGAATTGAATTTTTTGATGAAATCCCACCACTAATAATTCACGTAAATGGTCAAAGTGATTCTGATAGCAGCGATACAGACTAATTTAAATTTATAATTATATGAAACAATGTACTATTGTTGTAGCTAAATACTAAAAAAAATAAAAAAAAATAAAAATATCATAAGATGTCTATTTTATGAATATTTAGGGTTTATATTACTTTCATAACGCTCATACATTTATAATAAATTTATGTTAAATAAATAAAATGTTTTCATGTTTTCAAAATAAAATTTATTTCACCTACTTACGAATTTATTTCATCGAATGACGGTCCTGCGTAGCTCGTTACAGAGCCCCTCCTCTTTAGTCGCCGGCAAGTCCATTCTCTCGTTGGATAGAGTATAGATGCAAGAATGTGAGTGTTTGATAGATTAAGAAAACAAAACTTATAGGCGGAGATTTATAAATGCGCTTTAAACTAAATGTGAAAATTAGACTTATTAAATATTTTGGCTTTTGGACGGATATTAGGCGGCACAATCGCCACCTTAAAGAAAATATAAAAAAGCCTTACAGCGTCTTCTATTGTATTAAGTACGATTTTTTCTTAATTATACTGTAATGTAACTAACCCGGGTCGGTTAAACATAATAAACAGAGAAACACATGGCCGGGGTACGTGATCGTCAAAAGGGGAAATACCTACCCTACGTTGTATTTAATTTAAATTAACCCTGTCCGAGATGCACTGGTTACTAACGAAAAGCGGGAGTTTTGAGATGAAAAAGAAAAGACTAAGCATTTTAATACACCTACTTATTTATTTAAACCGGTATTCAATTTATGAACAATATAAAATAAATAAATGCCGTACTCAGCCTTGAATTCACGAGGGGAAAGAGCACGGCAAAGAAACCCTCGATCTCTATTCAAAAGAATCGCGGTAATGCTGTTGGACACTTAGGTGAAAGTAAAATGAAAACCTACAAGGGTTGTCATACTTGTGTTTTAACCTACAGTCATTCTCAAGATACAAAACTGAAGAGTTTGTTGTTAGTTAGCCGACTTTCGTCAGAAGGTACTGAGGTCCCATACGGGAGGCAACCCAGCTAGTAGTTGTAAGGTTTTGGTGCGAAAACGAAGGTCCCATACGGGAGGCAACTAGCGTATTGGCCCAGGCACGGGAGAAAAGTGTTAATAAATTCAACAAGGCGCAAACATTCATCATCTCATACAATAAGCAATTAAGTCACTGTTATAAGCCAAAACCCTCAAGTATGAAAAACCTACTCGTAGTCATGAATGGAACAAAAAGGTCAACAGCATTACTTAGATCGAACGGAATAAAACAAAATGAAATAATCTTAAAACAGAATGAGCTGAACAAACTAAATAAACAAGTAAAATGTTCATAGTTTATGCATAACGTATCATAATTATTTTTAGTTCAAAACATAATATAACACGGACAATTTTAATAAAATGATGGCATAAATTCTCGAGATAATAAATTTAATAATAAACATTACAAATTATACAAATATATACAAACCTGTGAAATTTCACGTCAAACACCAACACACACCAGAGCCCAACTACCTGCTTCACCATACGCAAAACCCTCGTCTCCCTACATCCCGACTTATCTAAGCCACCCCGCACCACGTCTTTTCTAGTGCGTGCTTATACCCTAACCACTTGCTATTTAAAAATCGGTATCTCGTCTTTAAACAAAACAGAGGTCACGACATCGCAATTTTATTAACTAAATAGGGGATAGGGTCCATTTCAATACGAACAATATATAATGTACACCGTATATATTCCCGCTTCGTAAGCTTCGTACTTACGACAGCTTCGGATGACATTCCCAAAATTATTGTTACATCCTTCCTTATTTTATGCGCCCGATTTTACACATAAATAAATACGGCATAGAGAAGAGTTTTTTAAATAACCACCTCCACACAACCACTTATACCACAGACTTATACCTTGTACTGTGAATACCACTCATTCCGAAACTTCTGAACGAACACCTTATCTTTTGACTTTGATCCCATATTTTTACACATCGAGAATGTTTGTTGAGGTCCCTTGCAATTTAAAAATATATTTTTCTCGTCAATTTTCCATCTAGCTACATGGCGTTTCGGTAAATATTTACGACATCCACTTCTACGTTTTTGGCGTTTTCCTTTTTGTAGATGTAGAACATGTAGATGACATTATTAAAAGTACTTTGTGATCAATATAACAATGGGCAAATGAGTACTTAGCCAACAAGCATACGGCATCTGGGAGCAAATAGCTGTATAAATAGGGTGCTGGCTGTGTAAAAATTTAAGTGGGTCAATGCTAAGCTAACAACCATAAAATTTAATGGATATGTGTGCACGAAATTTTGGTAGGTGCGAGAGGGGCAAGGAAAATATCAACAAATGTAATGACAAATAGAACGAAATCGATAAGTAGTTATTGGCAACAGTGCAGGTTATACGACCAGATAAATAAGACAGTTGTGTGATGCAGAGCCCGGTGATCTAATAAATGACAACCCAATAACAATGGTCGTTTTTAAAACTTAAAGCATGTTTTCGTTGCACTTAAAACCATTTGCACATCAAATGGTTTCCGGGATATTTCCGGGTAAGTACGTATTTTTATTTTTGTCATAGGTCAGAAGTGGATGTCGTAAATAATGGTAAATGTAGGCCTTCTTTATTCTCCCTTCAAGGTGACGATTCCAGTTAGGTTTAACATCGAGGGTTACACCCAAATATCTCACCTGGGGTGCAAAATTTAATATCGTGTTTAGGAGAATGAGTGATCTCATTGGCTCCAGTTTCCGTTTCCTTGTGAACAGTACGTACCTACCATTTCCGTCTTTCTGTGGTTGACGGATAGGGCATGCTTCTCAAACCATTTTCAATTACCCTTAGGGCCATCTGCATTCTCTAGCAGATGGTTCCTTCGAATCGTTAGGTTACCTACGTATGCAATCGTGCAGAATCCTTCCATGTTGAGGTGGTTTAGGAGGCTGTCAAGAACCAGGTTCCCAGGGGCATGCGGTGAAATTTTAAGTCAGAGATGCAATTTTTAAAAACGTACCCATATCTTTTTACAGCTTTATGCAAATTGTTTAAATAGGAAAAACCTCTTTTATTCCCGAGATTTTTTCATTTTCAAAAAGTAAAAACGGCGAACAACATAATTTACAAATATTTTTACACCCTGTTAACTAGGGATGCCGCGAATATCCGGATTATCCGGCCGTATCCGAATATTCGGCAGATTAGGCCGGATAGCCGGGTACTCAAATATCCGGCCAAGTATTCGGCATTTTCTTAGGTTAGGAACAGTTTTTGAGGTTAAAAGTTTAGTTTTTAATGTTCAAATACTTTATTTTCTTATAATATATAGGTATTTTGTTTTAAAATAAGTTTAATAATACCTACACCTGCAATGTTAACTAATTAAACTTCTCCCTATTCCTCGTACTATTTTCTTATTACATGTCACATATATTGCTTTGGAGTCATAATCTTCGTCGATTATAAAATATTCCAAGACATTACCAAGACATTTTTTCACGCAAAACGCACACAACGTTAATGCTGTGATTCCCGCAAACTATAACCTTCCACAATCACAGGGCGCGAATTCGGTTCGAGGTCAATATGCCAATTCCTCCGAAAAGTTGGTTTTATTATAACTTTTTGGCGTATTTTATATTTTCGGCGTAAGTAAGACATAACCTATTAGTTGTTGATTTTATTTTGTATCATCAACAACATCATTAAACGTTTTCTTCCTGGCGACTCCATAATATTTAAATTATTTATATGTACTTTACTTTGGATTCTAATTTCATGACAGTTACTACAAACTACAACAGTTGTTTTTAGGTTATGTTCACTCATTTACAGAGTAGGGAAGAGGGTCTCCGTGGAATTCGGCGGATCTATAAAATGTCGTCCGCGTAAACGCTCGTTTGGGGATCAGGCCTTACTCTCGAATCAGGCTGTTCCACTAGATGTTTGAACCCGCTTTACACTGCTAAATATATCATCCGTCATCAGTTCGCTCACGTTCGATTCGACTGGTTAAGAGAGCGTGCGTTACATCGAGTAAATACCTACAATCGAATGGCGAATTCCATTATCTTTTCCCAGACTTGTTGAATGATGATGCGCAATTTTTTCAATATTTTCGGATGTCTAGAAATAAATTTTATGAGTTGCTTAACTTGCTAAATTTTACTTTTACTCATTATTACGATAGAACGAAACTGCAACTGCATCGAAGGGTAGTTACACTGGAAGTGACTAGTGTGGCCATTCGTCTCGAACGGATTTTATTCCCCTCGAAGAATATCGGCCGCTCCGTTGTCGTGATGGCTTGAGCCGAACCGGCCTGAACGCTACTAATGGGTTGCGTTGTATTTAAATCTATACAAATGAATTTAACCGGTGCCGTGCCGCGCCGTGCCGTGCCGAGCCGGGGGCTCATAATAGGTTCACTGCTTACGGCAGCGTACC
This sequence comes from Tetropium fuscum, assembly GCA_964058915.1. NCBI lineage: Eukaryota > Metazoa > Arthropoda > Insecta > Coleoptera > Cerambycidae > Tetropium > Tetropium fuscum. The sequence goes on from CAXKVY010009945.1 coordinate 26,008, forward strand.
TATTTTAATGCCGGATATTCGGATCCGGCGATTAGTATTTGACCGGATACCCGGTTTCGCCGGATAATGAAAAGTACTATTCGCGACATCCCTACTGTTAACCATTTAAATAGTTCGTAATGTTTTTCCGGATAAAAATGCTTACTACGGTTTTTCATTTTTCATAGGCTGTTTCGTTAGTACTTAATTGAAGCTTATCTGCGAAGTTCAATGATGAAAATCCAGTTATTATTAAGACACACCACACAATCAAGTTGGCGGTACTTGCCTGCATGTCCGTATTATTGTCTTCCATTTCGCGGCTTCCCATTAGACATGGCGCAGTCAGACGGACGTATCACACACGGATAGCCTTAAAAACAAAGAACCTACTCCAACGATAGCTTCCGCGCCTACATAGCGAGTGCGAGTCAATGACTGGTCGCTATATAGCAGGCGACTGGCCAGCCAATGCGCGCCGATGCATTCAGCAGCCGATGCATCAGAGAAGCTAGCGGCCGGAATATCTATTGGATTTTCTACTACTGTGACTCGATCGGAGTCAAAGCCGCATTTGTTACGGGTTAGGGGAAGCTCTGCTTCCCTAACATAAATCATAGGCCAGTTTTGGCATTAGCTTCAACTTGAGTGTCATGCTCGAAGAAAAGTTTGATTTCTTCAAGAAGACATTTATTTTCGACCAATAGCTTAACTACTTTCTTCCTACCCTGCCCAATGAGAGCTGAAGTTGTGTCACACACTTATCATGGAGAAATATGCTTTATTTTTGTCGTTGGAAAGGAATTATTCCTGAGTCATGGTCACCACTCCCCCTCTGGGTTCGGGACCACAATTGTAGAATAGACTCAGGGTACCTCCTACCTGTCGTAAGAGGCGACTAAGGTGACTGAATGGGACCGCCTAGCCGCTTAGACTTGACCGGTAAGATCTTCAAAGTTATGCTGGGCGGGCGTTGGTGGCACTTGGATGGGTGACCGAGGCAGGCTTGGGCCCAGACTGTGGCGTCTGCCCGAGACCTGGGAACACTTAACACATCTGCCGCGGACGCGTGGTCCCAGATAAATGGTAATGAGGACCAGAGTAATTAATCTCGGTACCTCAGAACCATACTATCATACATACAAATTGTAGAGACTTTGCCACCAGGCCACCCGTAATAAATAGGATGGTTCGAAGAAAAGTACTAGTAAAAAGTAAAAAGGAGGAATGCACAAAGGGCCTAATGAGGCCTAGGTGCTGTGGTGGAATGGGAGAGTAACACTACCTTCCACTACACTCCGACCCATATACATACATACATGGTAAATATGATCTCAGGAGTAGTGTATCTGATCTACTGCAGCTTTGATGCTCTTGGTGGACAAGTCTTCTGGGTAACCATCAAACACCACATTTGTCGCACTTCGGTTGTAGTGTCTTTTTAGGCAGTCTACATATTTGGTTAGGATTAATTGGAATATTTCACCATTCCTCCACACAATCAGGTGGAGAAGATATTCACCATCGAATTTGTGCAACGGATGAGCACTGGTATGGGAACGGGTGAACCAAAAAAAGATGAGTCTGGTTTCAGTCGATGCAGAATTTATTGCCCTAAACTTTTAATAGGACAATATTTTCGATGTAAGTGTTTTACGAGATTAAACCGTAAAATCGCAAAAATGCCCGTCTTGGGGGTATATTTTTACCCCCCACCACTTTAGTACAACTCCGCCGAGGGGGAAAACCTGGGATAGTCACATTAATCAACAAATGAAGCCTTTAAACAATAATATCTTTTGTAGCAATTATTTCCGGTTGGTAAAATTTTTGAATTTAAGCATTTATACCAAAATAGATGGTAGAAAAGACACTTTCACTCCTGATATTATAAGTATACAATAATTCAAGTTCCCAATTTAACATTTATATTGATTTTTGATCCGTAAACACGACTACCTTCCTGGCCATATGCCAGAGATTGAATTGCGTAACAGAAAGCCTAGCATTCAAAGCAAAATAATATTGAATAAGCTTACCATGGAATATTTCTTTTTATCCAGAAATAGAAAATGAGAAACCCTTAAGAAATTGTACAAGTTATTTCATTGTTGTTGGAAGTCGTTACGAGGGATGTACGATTTGGGTACTTGCGTTATTGTATGTCATTTTATGAGTGAAATAATTGCTTGGGAAGCCCTTAATAATTCTTCAATTACATATTTCAAACAATTAAATATAGTACATACAATACATAAAGGCCTTACTGCGAGCGTGAATGTCTTAATAATACGGTCAATTTGTGCTCAAAAGGGCCACTAGCGGAAAGTTTTGGGGTAGTTTTGATTTATTCCATGCTATATGGTTTTTGTAGTGCTGAATTCGGATCTGAGGTTTGCTAACAAAATTTCGTAATGCATGTGACACTAATTATTTGTTAGTTGTTGCTTAGGCAATGTCACAGAGGTAACTGCTGTTCAAAATTATCGCACCACGTTAATATTTGCTAAAATTTGAGATCTCATAACTTTTTTACTTTTAGTCCAAATTTAATAATTTTTCTAGAATACTGTAGATAAAACCACTAATTTCAACTTGCACATCCAGTCTTTTGTTAACTGAGGACGGTTTAGGTATTATACAGGGCTAACTAAAAGGTTGTTATATAACCCTAATTTTAAAATACTCTGTGGAATAATTTCATAACCAAATTCTATAAAAATACCAATTTTTGTTAAGAACAACTCCTTTCCTACATTTTGTTTTTTGGTCCATGTATTTAGATGCATTGGTTCAAAAATTATCGCACCATACAGAAATCAATTGAAAAAACTTTCAGGGTGAGAAGAAACATTTTTTAATTAACAAGAAAACAAAGGAAAACAAAGATATAAAATTATGTGAGCTGATCCCTAGTAGGTTGTGTTGCCACCTCTAGCTCGGATTACAGCCTGAATCCGCCGTGGCATACTTCTAATGAGGTTTTGAATGACGGGTTGAGGAATATTATCCCACTCATGAAGAGTAACTTGTTCCGTTCCAGCTGTTGAAGGTTCTGTGGGGCTGGTAGACGTTGTCTCACTGCTCTTTTAATGATGTCCCATAGGTGTTCGATGAGATTTAAATCCGGGCTTCGTGCTGGCCAGTTCATAACATCAATACGGGCTTCATTCAAGTACTCAACACAAATTCTTGCTACATGTGGTCTTGTATTATCTTGCATGAATATGAAATCAGGACCAATAAACGTAGCATAGGGCATTACATGCTCCTGGAGAATGTTCTCTACGTAGTATACCGCATTCATTGCCCTTGCATGAATAGGGACTAACTCCGCACGGCCATCGAAAGAAATACCCGCCCAAAACATTTTGGAGCCACGACCAAAGGGTTCGTTTAGAACGAAAATGAAGGCAGCTTCCCTTTCCCCTATATCTTCTATACACACGTTGCCGCCCATCACAAGATTTTAGGCTTACCTATTCTTGTTTCATCGGAGAATAGGACTTTCCTCCAGTCATCGATAGTCCAATTTTCATGTGCTCGTGCAAATCGTAATCGAGCTACCTTCTGAGCCCTGGTAAGTTCTGGTGCCTTTATGGGCCTTCTACTGATCAAACCTGCCTCCTGTAGTCTTCTCCGTACAGTAAGAGCAGAAACTTGAACATTTCTAACCATCTCAAGTTCACTCTTCAATTGCGAACTTGTTACTGTCCGATTTCTTTGTTCCGAAGCATTTTGGCGGAGAAAATGGTCATCCCTAACTTTCGTCGCCCTTTTTCTACCCTGCCCATGTCTCCTGGGGCCTCATTCTTGAAGTTGTAGGAATAGAAAGATTGAGAGAAAGTGGGCGTGGTTCTCTTAAAAATGCGGGAACCGTATTCTTCGAAGATAGGAATGTTCACATTTTACGTTTTTCGAGAGAAGAGACTTCTACTAGTCTTTTGTAGTAGAACTGTCACAATTTTGAGAGAAACAAATGATTTAATGATTACCTCTTATTTGCGTGTGGTTGTATGAATATCAAATAATTTCGTATAGAATGGAACCAGAGGAAGCATTAATTGTTAATCAAATAATGAATGACCTAGTGGATGCAGAGAAACAAGCTGCCGATGTATTTCAATTTCCTCGAATTGTGAAGAGAATACCTACATATAAAACCTATCATCGTCGCTGCCATCATTCTGCGTGATACTTTTTAGCGATTCGATTACCACGCGAGTTATTAAAAAGTGCCCTCAGAATTTCGATTGCGATTTATTATACACATTAGAGCACATTCAAATTACTTATGTATAACATTATATATACCTATACTCCACATTATTGTAAGTAGTTACCTACTTAAATTTCATAAAACCTAATATATAAGCAGTAACAGATATTTTATGTGTTAAAATTTTAGCATTCATCATGGATATGAGGAATAAATGTCAGTATTGTAACAAAGTATTCTTTGACAGCAGCACAAGAAATAGGCACAACAAGAAAATTCATGAGATCAGTGGAAGATAACCTAAAAAATCATATAATTTGCCCATTATATCATACAATTTGCCCATTCTGTTTTAGAGGATGTAGTAGAAAAAATTTCAGAACAACCATCACAAATTAAAGAACACCATAAAGAAGCGATCCAACAGTTTGTTAGTGAAAAGAAAATTGACAACCAGGAAACGAGTACAAGCGATGAAGAAGAAGTCAGGAAAACTGAAAACCAAGAAGTGCTTAATTTTTTGAATGGACTAGCTTATGAAACATATTTAACTACAGTGAAAATTTTTAAAAAAATGAAGGAAACAAATATCAAATCAAGGAAACGCAACAGCATTATCCGCTCAAGAAATGCAAAGCCCAGTAAACATTATTGTATCCATATTTATTAGTTTTGAATCCTTTCTTTTTTGTTATATATTATGCGGATAGTTACTTTTTTTGTATATTAACTAAATATTGTCAGATCTACATATAGATATACCAGAACACATCCCACTAACCATACTGAAAACTAAATTACAAACCTCTGTGCTCATCATAATCTTCGACAGATAGTTTGAATTTGTAACGCAGTGGCCCCTTACATTTTCTTTACAATTTTATTGTTCTAATTTTGCTAGTTGTCGATCTAGATAAGAACTATGCAAGGACCATCATGATGCTTCATAATTATTTTCGAAGAACTTGTTCTCGATATATATATATATATATATATATATATATATATATATATATATATATATATATATATATATATATATATATATATATATACATATATATATATATATATATATATATATATATATGAAAACAATGGGTATAATATTAAAATAAAACAGGGGTTTTCACCACCAAAGATTTTATTTGAAGACTCTACAACAGTACTCTATGCTGGTAACTATCTGACTATCGCCGCGCTCTACGATTCCCTCGCTACTCGACTCGGTACGCCGCCGTTCGGCCATCCTTCCGAGTAGAGTGTCAGGGTCAGGTTGATTGTTTACACGGCCATCCTGTTTGTGGGGCGTCCTCGCACCAACCAGGTTGTTGATCTGAAAACAGAAAACTGGAACAGAGGCTGCCCAAACAAGGATATCATCTTATTGTTAGTACTGTGTAAAGTCTTCTCTATTCAACAACAGGTGGTACTGTCACCTTCTCAAAGCATAGTGGTACTGCCACTATCAGCTTCTTCATAGAATGGTAGGTGGTACTGCCACCCTCTCAAGGCATAGTGGTACTGCCACTATCCGCTTCTTCATAAAATGGTAGGTGGTACTGCCACCCTCTCAAGGCATAGTGGTACTGCCACTATCCGCTCCTTTGTGGAATGATAGGTGGTACTGCCACCTCTCAAGGCATAGTGGTACTGCCACTATCCGTCCCTACATCTCGTTGTTACAGGTTAGTAAATCACAATGAAATCAATTAAGTCATAGGTCAGTTACGACTGTTACTAGGTCGACTTATGTGTTTGAAAAACGAGTGCGTGACCTAACTATAAACAAATTCAAGCAGAGCACTAGGTTTACAGACCTGGCAATTTAATGAAATAAGGTAATTAGTAATTGCTATCTGAACTTACTTTGCGCTATCTTTCCGAGGGCCAAACGCGCAGTTGTTCGTGAGCTGCCACAGTAGCTCGATGTCCCTTTTTATGCAGCTCGTATCGCTCATTTGGGAGAACTGTCCGAACCGTATACGGGCCTTTATACTTCGGTTTGAGTTTGCCACCGCCTGCTAGCTGCGAGTCCTCAATCGCCACAATATCGCCCGGCTGGAAAGGTTTGACGCTGCATCGAACGGTATCAAATTTCTCAGCATGTCTAATCGCTCTATTTATTATTCGTGCTCGAGCCTCTGCGACGGCCTTGCCTGGGTCGATGAAATCATCAATCGGTGTGGCATCTTTAAAAAAATGCCGAGTTGCAGGTAATCTCTGATTTACGCCTAGATGTAACACGACTGGTGCATAACCAGTGACGGAGTGCACCGTAGAGTTAATATTTTCCTCAACTGCACTTATCGCGGTTGTCCACGTGTTTTCCTTCTTGTCAGTGAGAGTGGCTCGTAATAAATTAAATATTGTTCTCATTACACGTTCCACTTGTCCGTTTCCTCTTGGTACCCCAGTTGCAATGAAATGTAGTTGAATATTTTGCTCATGTAGGAAATTCTGAAACATCGTCGAGGTAAAAGCAGGTGCTCTGTCTGCTATAATGCATTTCGGCTTTCCGAGAGCTGCAAATACTGGTAGTAGGGCACGAATAGAACATTCAGAAGTCTTTTTGGGTATCGGTTGCAAACGACAAAGTTTGGAAAACGCATCAATGATGACCAGAATTTGGGTACATCCCTTTGACTCTACGAGAGGGCCAGCGTGGTCAATATGCCAGATGTCCAGAATATCGGTTGCTTTATTACCATGTTGCCATAACCCATGTCGAGGGCCAGTATGGGATTTGCCTATCACACACGCTCGACAGTTTTTGATGTATTTCTTCAAACATTGTCCCATTTTCGGCCAATATAATGTTTCTCGCATTTTGTGAATACATTTGTCCAAACCGATATGCGTTGATTCGTCATGATATAATCGCATTACAAGGAGACGTGCGGCAACAGGGACAAAATATTTTGGGGGAGTTGTTCTGGTTGCAACTAAGTCATTTATCACCATATACTCTGCACTGCAGTCGGGATTGTCTTTTATATCACGACAAAATTCATCATAGTTTTGAAACTCCCGCAATGTTCGAACGTCGGATAATTTCTTACTGTTTAGTGTTTTGAGCGCGCACACTTTTAACTGACAATCATCATCCACGGGATTACGACTTAAGTAGTCAACATGGGCCATTTTACACCCTGGACGATACTCAATGGAAAAGTCATAGTCTTGGAGTTTGATCCACCAACGCGCTACGCGAGGGTGCAAGTTTTTCTTTAGTGCCGTCGCTCGCAAGGAATTACAGTCAGTATAAACCGTGAAGTGGATACCGTACAGATACTCTCGGAAATGTTCTACTGCTTCGACCACTGCAAGAGTCTCTAAATCGTACGAATGATATCGCGACTCATAGTCGGTAGTACGACGACTATAATATGCAACGGGCTTAGCGATACCATCTTCTTTTTGAAGTAACGCGGCACCAAGACCAACAGAACTTGCATCCGTATGTAATTCACAGTGTAGGTCCGGGTTGTACACACGTAAAACAGGCGGAGCACTCAGTTTATTGATAATTGTTTGTCTCGCTGCTTCACAATCGGAAGTCCACTTGAACGTATGATTTTTCCGTAACAGGGAAGTTATGGGAGCCGTAATTTGAGAAAATCCCTGTATAAATCGTCGGAAATAACCAGCAAGCCCCATAAACTGCCGTACACCTTTTACGTCTTTTGGAGGAGGTGTCTGCGTCAGTGCATTAACTTTTCGTTGACTGGGACGTACTGTTCCTTCTCTTAATATTACTCCAAGATATTCAATTTCGATCTTAAGAAAAGAACATTTTTCATAGTTCAACGAAAAACCAGCGCGAGCTAGAGCACTTAACACCTCTTCTAAGTTTTTAATTCCCTCTTCCACGGTGACAGATGGCACCAGCACATCATCAAGATAGACGAACGCCTTTTTACCCTTCAAGTCACCTAAAGCTTTATCGATAGCCCTCTGGTAAATTGACGGAGAATTAACATATCCAAATGGCATTCTGTTGAACTCATATTGCCCGTTTGGTGTTACAAAAGCCGTGATGTGCTTGGATTCTTCTTCTACTTCCAATTGATAAAATCCTGCCTTCATGTCCAAGACAGTATAACGTCTGGCGTGGCACAGTGCATTTATTTGATCCTGAATTAATGGTAGCGGATACCTTTCTTTAAGTACTCGTTTGTTCACATCCCGGTAGTCTACGCACATCCGCAACTGACCATTCTTCTTCTTCACGAGCACTATAGGGCTGGCGTACTCGGATTGACTTTCACGAATGATGCCGTCTCTTAACAGCTCACCTATTATTTTGTTGACCTGATCTCGTTCTTCGTAAGCCAATCGACGAGGGCAATAGGCCACTGGTGTAGGGTCTTTCAACTTTATCTTCATTTTTCCGGTTTGGATGTGATCCGGCGTTATCAGTTTATAGGTTGTTAACAAATCCTCCAAACGCAATTTTAAATCACCGTCTAAATCAGGTTGATTTATTTGCACACCAGCAGTGCCCTGCAACGTAAGCACCACAGGAATGTTGCGAGGGTCATAATACAATTCGAGCCCGTCAGCATTTTTCTCAACACGCACACAAGGTTGACCGATAACGTCCCAGCCTATAATAATGTCAATACCATTCGGCATTACTCCATCGGGCATGATTATAAAGTTTATTTCTAGAGTCACATTCGGCAACGATATGACTAGGTCACAGTTACCGATAGTGTAAACAACTTGTCCACCAAATCCCGAAAAAGCACGTACGTTGCGGTCCGTCTTAATAATACCATTTAACTCTGTTACGATCGAATGTCTAATAAGCGAGACATCGGCACCGCTGTCAATAAGATACACAACCGATGTCGCCTGTTCATTACACAACAACGTTGCTATCGGTGTCTCGCGCATATGGCGTCATTTTTTTAGCGCTAATGCCTTTCTCGGACTTCCATGTTTAGCCCAACAATGGGGTTCAGTGTGGCCTGGCTTTTTACAGTGTTCACAGGTAGGAACGCTGTGTTTTGGTTTATCACTGGCAGGGTCTTTAATCTTGTCTCCATCTTGTAGGACTGGACACGTGTTTTGCCGATGACCTTTACGTCCACACTTGTAGCATGCTCCTGTCATACCATGGCTCGAAGGCTGCGGGTCTCTTGGTCGGCGTTCGTGTCTCCGTCTGTCCACATCTCCAGACCGTTCATGCGCACGCATTGACGCTCCGGACGTTCTCCTACGGCGTGAATCGGCTTCGCTTAAAATCTTTAGTAAGTCACGTTCTGACTCTGGTTTTTGTACCCGAATCGTCGAACGTGCCTCAGCATGATCCAGGCCATATTCTACCATACTTAGGACAATATTCCACGGTAGCTTATCGTAAAACCGTGTGATCATGCGAAGCTTTTTATTGCCGTAATCGCATAATCCTTCACAGTCGTGGCTTCGGAGTGTAGTAGCCAAATACGCACGAGCTCCAGGTGTCTCTCGATCGGGAAAAGCCACAGTGAGGTCAGCACAAAAGTTCTCCCATGTACGACAAATGGGTCTCCAGTCGCGATAGTGGCGGTAACCTCGACCTCGAAGTGCGTCTCCTGCTTTCGCGATCATGAGAAAGTCACTTACATTTAGTTCTTGTGTAAGTTTTGTGGCGTCCTCCAACCATTCCTCGATTGCGTAAGCACTCGTATCCGGATCGTAGCTTGCCAGCCTGAACTGGACCTGCGTAATCGTCGACGCAAGCGCAGTTGAGTTCCCTGCTTCCGCTACGTTGGGCGTTGTCCTGGGTGTTGTCGCCATTTTTACTTGTCGAGTTAACTCTGCAAGCTGTTGCTGTTGCATGGCAACTAAGTTGACGAGTGTCTCTTGCCACTGCACTTTGGCACGTTTTGGGTCTGAAGGGCCACCGGACTCGTCTGAAGTGCCACCGGGCTCCTCTCCGTCCACAACACTTATCTCCGCATCACGTTCGTGATCAGCACTATCCGCCATTTTTACCGACGTCTTTAGTCTTTATAGTCAGTGAATTTTCTGGTTTTTGGTTGAACGGCACTGCGCACGGAACTATCCCACTTCTGATGAAAACAATGGGTATAATATTAAAATAAAACAGGGGTTTTCACCACCAAAGATTTTATTTGAAGACTCTACAACAGTACTCTATGCTGGTAACTATCTGACTATCGCCGCGCTCTACGATTCCCTCGCTACTCGACTCGGTACGCCGCCGTTCGGCCATCCTTCCGAGTAGAGTGTCAGGGTCGATATTGTTGATTGTTTACATATATATATATATATATATATATATATATATATATATATATATATATATATATATATATATATATATATATATATATATATATATATATATATATATATATATATATATATATATATATATATATATATATATATATATATATATATATATATATATATATATATATATATATATATATATATATATATATATATATGTATGGAATTAAGTTTATTCCAATCAGCGTGTTTGAAGTCAACATTGTATTTAGTAGTTCATTCTGTCTGTGTCTGTTAAAAATATACTTAATACTCTGCTCTTGTAAAATTTTATTAATATGTTATAAAAATAGTTATATAAAAGACCATTAATATCTATATATCTATTCCAACATATATACCTAAACTATACTCTAGCTACTATTCTGTCTATATACTCTTAGCTACTTGTGTAAGTATATAACATACCTACATATAATAATAATTACATTATTAAATAAATAGTTTAAAAGCCAAAGAATTATATAAACGTTATAAAAGTTGTTTGGTAGCGTTTAGTGCTGTTTTCTTTGCATTTTTAAGGGATAATAGTCCACTATATTTGCCAAATGTATGCAATGCAGTAATAAGACCATTTTCGGTGTTCGCAAATTTATCGGTATTTCTCAGAATTTTTTGCACTGCTGGAACAAAAATATTATATAGGTATAAACATAGGTTTATGCTTGAAACCAAACTCTTCCACCCTGGATATATTAATTTTTTCACAATTTGGATAGGTAGCAGTTTTTCTCCAAGTGGTTTTCGTATGGTGTTTATATTATTTCTTAAGCCAAATCTGTATCAAAATATTCATGTAAAGTGCATTTGGTTACTTACCTCAGCAGAAAAATGATCCTTCACTTCTTTTATTCTTACCACTTTATCATTATTGTCGCTACTAGATATATATATATACTGATGGTAAATTCTGCAAAATGTATTTATCTGATTGCATTTTAATCAAAATCCAACAATATTCTTAACAATCTAACCTGCAAACAGTGGAAACCAAAATAAAGCATACGCGTGATCGCTTTTAAGCAATCACGTGCTTAGAATTAATTCTCTCTCATAACTGAACCCATTTACCCATTAGGATCGGCGAAAATGGGGGCTGCAGGTAAAGGTACATAACCTTCAAAGTTTCAAAGGTAGGCATAACGTACTGTAAAAGTAGATAAAAATGACAGGAGTGATCTGACAACCTAGCTATGTAGAAATCCATGTGACATCCCTTCCATATCCATATCACTACATTCAATAATACGGAATATATGTTGTGTGAGAAAAACCAGAGGATGTGTAAAATTTATTCTCTCGAGTGATCGTTCATTTCCTATGACTTCAAGAATAAGGGCCCTGGAGTGAGAACCAGTTGCCCTGTGACGTTCTAACATTCGAATTATTGTCGAATATCGACATATCGCATACTTCTACCCTCTTCAACCAAAGTTTGCCCTCTTACACATTCCAATGCTGTCAAATGTCTCACACGATTCATTATTTTAAATTGCTGAATATTCCTCAACACCGTATTGTTTTTAAAAATGTGTCAAAATGAGATTGCATACACCCAATCATTGTTTTTTGGTTGACATACGCCGCCTACGTTTTACATATCACTTGTAACATAAGAGTAAATTAACAGTAAACTGTTGGTGACAAATTCATTTTGCTCTTAAAAATGAACCAATGTATCTAAAGACATGGACCAAAAAACAAAATGTAGGAAAGGAATGGTTCTTAACAAAAATTGGTATTTTTAAAGAATTTGGTTACGAAATTATTCCACCGAGTGTTTTAAAATTAGGGTTATATAACAACCTTTTAGTTAGCCCTGTATAATACCTAAATCGTCCTCAGTTAACAAAAGACTGGATATGCAAGTTGAAATTAGTCGTTTTATCTACAGTATTCTAGAAAAATTATTAAAATTAGACTAAAAGTAAAAAAGTTATGAGATCTCAAATTTTAGCAAATATTAACGTGGTGCGATAATTTTGAACAGCAGTGTATACATATATATATATATATATATATATATATATATATATATATATATATATATATATATATATATATATATATATATATATATATATATATATATATATATATATATATATATATATATATATATGTATATATATATATATATATATATATATATATATATATATATATATATATATATATATATATATATATATATATATATATATATATATATATATATATATATATATATATATATATATATATATCTATACTAGGTAGTTTATTACAGAATTTATAAAATAAAAGTGTGAAGTTACATATTTTTCTTTTTTTTTATTATAAAATATTTACTACAAGTATTTTTTATACACTGAGCTCGTAAAGTTTGGAATAAATTCAATTAATCGTTATTGAAGGATTTTCACAGGAAATCCTCGGACACGTCAACCTTATTTTATAAAATGTCACTTTTTTCAGCCATCGATTTTTTTTTTGTTTTGTTCGTTTTTGAGCTATGACGTCATCGACAATTTTTTTAAATGACAACCCATATTTTTTTTCACGGATTTCGATAGAGCACATTTTTCTGAGTGCGAATATGTCAAAAACATAGTACCTTTAACATTAAAGTTTTCGAGATATTCGGTTGCAAAGTTTATAAAATGTACCATGGCACCATGCATAAGCTATCGGGCGGGTCAAGATTTTTAATAGCTTATTGATTCTAATAGCTTATAGCTTATTACATTTTAAAAGATTAAGGAGTAATATTATTTATTTTGGTAGCTTATCGAACATTTTGAAAGATTTGGGAGTAATCTGTTTAATTTTTTAACAACAATTTTAACAAATAAAAAAATATTTTAACAAATAAATGATAAATAATTAAAGTAAAAAATAAAATCAGAGTAAATTTTCAAAGTGACCTCCATTCACTTCCTGGCAATATCCCATCCGCCACTGAAACTCCTGCAGAACCTTACCAACAGTATCGGGTTGAATGGTTCGAATTTCATTGCGAATTCTGTCCCTTAATTCTTCGATGGTATTTGGTCTATTGAAATAGACTTTGCTCTTTAAATAGCCCCATAAAAAGTAGTCTAGGGGAGTGAGATCTGGAGATCTAGGGGGCCATTCGATAGTTCCCCTGCGACCAATCCAATGGTTAGGAAATACATGGTTTAAATAATCGCGAACGATCACTGCAAAATGGGGTGGTGCACCGTCTTGTTGGTACCATATCGTGTGATGGGGCAGATCTGGATCTACGTCATTTGGGTAAAGTACCGCAAGTGCAGGGACTAAGTCGTCTCTTAAAAATTCTAAATATATTTCACCTGTTAATACGCCTTCAAAGAAAAATGGGCCTAAAATACGATTACCTACAATACCAGCCCAAACGTTAACTTTTTGTGGAAACTGACTACGAGTTTCCATTTTCCAGTGTGGATTTTCAGGAGACCAATATCTACAGTTTTGCCGGTTAACTGTGCCGTCGAGATAAAAGGTAGCCTCATCAGAAAAAACAATATTGCGTAAAAATCCGTCGTCATCAATCAGGCGTTGCAACATGGTTTGGCAAAACTGTAACCTACGGTCAGGATCATCTTCGTTTAACTCTTGGACCAAAACCACTTTATACGGATGCCATTTGTTCAATTTCAAATATTTCAAGACGGAGCTTTGAACTATTCCGTTGTTTGCCGCCACTTGGCGGGTGGGTAAATGGGGATTTTCTTGAAGCTCTAGTGGAACATTCAATTTAACATCTTGTTGCACTGGTGGACGACCCGTTCTAGGGCGATCTCTCGTATGACCCACTTCTAAAAACTTTTGTTCTATTTTGCTAACGGTGGACTGTGTAATTGGTTCTCTGTTTGGATATTTGTTGTTAAATAAACGGCAAACTTCTACTTGTGTGCGAGCTCTGTCCCCGTAACCGATCATCATCAAAATTTCGATTCTTTCCCTTTCACTCAAACGACGGACCATTTTTAAATAAAATGAATTATGATGGAATAATGATTAATCAACTTACTTAATGATATTATTCAACTGAATAAAACACAAACTTGCGAGGAAAAACTTCAAAATTGTGACAACTGTCAAAACTGTTGTTTTTCCTGCGCTTTCTTGATAAATGATTAGCATTTGGTCATCGCTTGTATAATTCATTCTTAAAACTTTGCAACCGAATATCTCGAACACTTTAATGTTAAAGGTACTATGTTTTTGACATATTCGCACTCAGAAAAATGTGCTCTATCGAAATCCGTGAAAAAAATATGGGTTGTCATTTAAAAAAATTGTCGATGACGTCATAGCTCAAAAACGAACAAAACAAAAAAAAAATCGATGGCTGAAAAAAGTGACATTTTATAAAATAAAGTTGACGTGTCCGAGGATTTCTTGTGAAAATCCTTCAATAACGATGAATTGAATTTATTCCAAACTTTACGAGCTCACTGTATATATATATATATATATATATATATATATATATATATATATATATATATATATATATATATATATACACTGCTGTTCATATATATATATATGAACATATATGCTGTTCATATATATCTGAACAGCAGTGTATATATATATATATATATATATATATATATATATATATATATATATATATATATATATATATATATATATATATATATATATATGTACAGCAGTGTATATATATATATATATATATATATATATATATATATATATATATATATATATATATATATATATATATATATATATATATATATATATATATATATATATATATATATATATATATATATATATACATACAGTGAGCTCGTAAAGTTTGGAATAAATTCAATTAATCGTTATTGAAGGATTTTCACAAGAAATCCTCGGACACGTCAACTTTATTTTATAAAATGTCACTTTTTTCAGCCATCGATTTTTTTTTTGTTTTGTTCGTTTTTGAGCTATGACGTCATCGACAATTTTTTTAAATGACAACCCATATTTTTTTCACGGATTTCGATAGAGCACATTTTTCTGAGTGCGAATATGTCAAAAACATAGTACCTTTAACATTAAAGTGTTCGAGATATTCGGTTGCAAAGTTTTAAGAATGAATTATACAAGCGATGACCAAATGCTAATCATTTATCAAGAAAGCGCAGGAAAAACAACAGTTTTGACAGTTGTCACAATTTTGAAGTTTTTCCTCGCAAGTTTGTGTTTTATTCAGTTGAATAATATCATTAAGTAAGTTGATTAATCATTATTCCATCATAATTCATTTTATTTAAAAATGGTCCGTCGTTTGAGTGAAAGGGAAAGAATCGAAATTTTGATGATGATCGGTTACGGGGACAGAGCTCGCACACAAGTAGAAGTTTGCCGTTTATTTAACAACAAATATCCAAACAGAGAACCAATTACACAGTCCACCGTTAGCAAAATAGAACAAAAGTTTTTAGAAGTGGGTCATACGAGAGATCGCCCTAGAACGGGTCGTCCACCAGTGCAACAAGATGTTAAATTGAATGTTCCACTAGAGCTTCAAGAAAATCCCCATTTACCCACCCGCCAAGTGGCGGCAAACAACGGAATAGTTCAAAGCTCCGTCTTGAAATATTTGAAATTGAACAAATGGCATCCGTATAAAGTGGTTTTGGTCCAAGAGTTAAACGAAGATGATCCTGACCGTAGGTTACAGTTTTGCCAAACCATGTTGCAACGCCTGATTGATGACGACGGATTTTTACGCAATATTGTTTTTTCTGATGAGGCTACCTTTTATCTCGACGGCACAGTTAACCGGCAAAACTGTAGATATTGGTCTCCTGAAAATCCACACTGGAAAATGGAAACTCGTAGTCAGTTTCCACAAAAAGTTAACGTTTGGGCTGGTATTGTAGGTAATCGTATTTTAGGCCCATTTTTCTTTGAAGGCGTATTAACAGGTGAAATATATTTAGAATTTTTAAGAGACGACTTAGTCCCTGCACTTGCGGTACTTTACCCAAATGACGTAGATCCAGATCTGCCCCATCACACGATATGGTACCAACAAGACGGTGCACCACCCCATTTTGCAGTGATCGTTCGCGATTATTTAAACCATGTATTTCCTAACCATTGGATTGGTCGCAGGGGAACTATCGAATGGCCCCCTAGATCTCCAGATCTCACTCCCCTAGACTACTTTTTATGGGGCTATTTAAAGAGCAAAGTCTATTTCAATAGACCAAATACCATCGAAGAATTAAGGGACAGAATTCGCAATGAAATTCGAACCATTCAACCCGATACTGTTGGTAAGGTTCTGCAGGAGTTTCAGTGGCGGATGGGATATTGCCAGGAAGTGAATGGAGGTCACTTTGAAAATTTACTCTGATTTTATTTTTTACTTTAATTATTTATCATTTATTTGTTAAAATATTTTTTTATTTGTTAAAATTGTTGTTAAAAAATTAAACAGATTACTCCCAAATCTTTCAAAATGTTCGATAAGCTACCAAAATAAATAATATTACTCCTTAATCTTTTAAAATGTAATAAGCTATAAGCTATTAGAATCAATAAGCTATTAAAAATCTTGACCCGCCCGATAGCTTATGCATGGTGCCATGGTACATTTTATAAACTTTGCAACCGAATATCTCGAAAACTTTAATGTTAAAGGTACTATGTTTTTGACATATTCGCACTCAGAAAAATGTGCTCTATCGAAATCCGTGAAAAAAAATATGGGTTGTCATTTAAAAAAATTGTCGATGACGTCATAGCTCAAAAACGAACAAAACAAAAAAAAATCGATGGCTGAAAAAAGTGACATTTTATAAAATAAGGTTGACGTGTCCGAGGATTTCCTGTGAAAATCCTTCAATAACGATTAATTGAATTTATTCCAAACTTTACGAGCTCAGTGTATAAAAAATACTTGTAGTAAATATTTTATAATAAAAAAAAAGAAAAATATGTAACTTCACACTTTTATTTTATAAATTCTGTAATAAACTACCTAGTATAGATAGAAATTATATAAATTAAATATTAATTAGGATTTTCCTATTTGAAATGTGGGCTATTGAGGACACTTCGAGATGCCTAACCACGTCCTGCATCAAGCCAATGTACCTATCATAGCTTAGCGTTCGCATACAGCACCTAGAGCTGTGACATTGAACGCTCCTTCTTACGTAGATGCCTCATACACGATAGAAATGACGTACAAGAGAAAACTGACTCAGTTTTACTGCAATTAGCAAGCGGCAGAGCTGCTAAATAGTGCCTATGGGATTCGCAAGTTAATGTGAACGCGTTTTGTATGCAAAGCAGCAATCCGTGGGCTATTGAGGACACCTTGCGATGCCTAGCCATGTCCTGCACCATGCCAATGTGCCTGTCATAGCTTAGTGTTCGCATACGTCACCTAGAGCTGTGACCTTGAACCCTCATTCTTACGTAGATACCTCCTACACGATAGAAAAGACGTACAAGAGAAAACGGACTAAGTTTTACTGCAATTAGTATGCAACAGAGCCGCCAAATAGTGCCCAGGCGATATATACGTTAATGTGAACGCATTTTGTACGCAAAGCAGCAATCCGTGGGCTATTGAGGACACTTCGCGATGCCTAGCCATGTTCTGCACCAGGCCAATGCACCTATTATAGCTTAGCGTTCGCATACAGTACCTAGAGCTGTGACCTTGATCTCTTCTTCTTACGTAGATGCCTCCTACATGATAGAAAAGATGATCTACAAGATGAAAGATGATGTAAAAGATGATGTACAAGAGAAAACGGACTAAAACTTAGTCCGTTTTCTCTTGTACATCTTTTCTATCATGTACTGAAATTAGCATCCAGCAAAGCTGCCAAATAGTGCCCAGGCGATTCACACGTCAATACGAACGTGTTTTGTACGCAGAGCTTCATAATAAACTACGACGTGGTGAACTTATGTGTAAAGAGTAGTGAAATGGTTAGTAGTTGGTGTGTATGACATGATAGCTTATTGGGCATCTGTTCATAGCACCGTGTGTGCATAAGAGAGTGCATAAGATTAATTTATAATTAATTTCTTAATTTATTTTTTTATTACATTGCAAAAAAGTGAAATAAAATACATTCTACATACAAAACTTTACTAAAAACAGAAACAGACTGCTCTACCTGAGCTAAATCACCCTTTATGTGTAAAGAGTAGTGAAATTGTTAATAACTGGTCTGTATGACAGCATATTGGGCATCTGTTTATAGCACCGTGTGTGAATAAGATGGCATATGATTAATTTCTTAATTTATTATTTATTACAATGCAAAAAAGTGAACTAAAATACATTCAACATGCAATGCTCACTCCAACTATTGGACATTGCCCATTGCTTTGATAGGTACTTCAATGTTTGACATTTAGCAAGAATATTTCATGCTTGATGCCCACCATTCCGATCAGGCAGCGATATTTTTCTAATTTTGTTCAACACAAAGTTCGTGTGGCTTTTCAGAGATTGAAAAAGTAATATTATGCTAAATATTTGACCTTTTCTATTAGAACGATAATTTAGAGTGAAGAAATATATTATCAAACTAGGTTATTTACCTAAAATTATACCCAAAACATTTTTATTTTGAGCAATTCTCATTTCTATCCAGCATTTTTCCTAAAAGTCTTTACCTCCTACGACTTGCAAAGTGGCACACTGAAATAGTAAAATAATAAGATTACTATCACATACTTTCGTTTTACTATATATTTATGCTTCTATTATCAGTTAATCTCTAATATAATTAAATGTCACAGAAAAATAAATATAGGTATAGCAGCAGATGAAAAATGAAGCCAATAGAGAAAACTGTAGGAAATAGAAAACTATGTACCTACGTACATAGTTTACATACCTTTACTGTAATTTCAAAATTGAAAACTTAATTAAATTAATATTACTTAACTTGTTATGGCCCATAACGCTGACTGAAATTTTCTTATTAGCTATTGCTTTTTCCAATATCAATCTGAAATTCATTTCTAGAGGAACTGCGTAATACTCAAGCTTCATAAAATTAATCAGCATGCGGCCAATAAATAATAAAAGGGAATAACACAGAGAATAACACAAGACATACAGCAACCGCCATTGCTGCATATTGGATTCCCTTCAGCCAATCCCAATTGAAGCTTTGATGTAGGGCTTTACCGGTAAAAAGCAACATTATAGAGCACGTGGCTGAAGACAGCATCATAATCAGATTCAGAAATCAACTTTTTACAGTTGACCAGTAAATTAGTGGACTAAAAGTTATATAATGTGTGAATTACGAATAAAATTGTAATGAACGTATGGATGAGCTCTAATAGATAATGAAAAATACAGTTGAGACATAATAGTATTATTTTTGGACTAAAATATTATTATAAAAATTAATTAAATGAAGTTAAGTAATACATATCTACGTAAGCAGGTACCTACCTATTATAACACACATAATGTCTAAGAGTACTAAAAGAAAATAATCTCTTTTTCATATTATAAATTTAGTATCTGGGTAATAATAAAATATAGATGATAATATTAAAATCATACGCTTACAAAAAAGAAGGGGACGGTTGGGTGAAAATCCCCTAATAACATTGAAATTTTAAACACCACAGAATACTCAAAAATGTTTGCTACCTCACCGAATAGTTTAGTTAAACTTTAATTAGTGCCAGTATTAAGAAAATCATTTACAACAGATTTACAACAAAACAGGAGAAGGCAGGGTGAAAACCGCCCTAATAATATTGAAATTCAAAAATTCTACAAATCACACAAAAAAGTTTCTATCGCCACCAATTTTACAACAGACTTACAAAAAAACAGGGGAAGGTAGGGTGAAAACCGCCCTAATAATATTGAAATTTAAAAATTCTACAAATCACACAAAAAAGTTTCTATCACCACCAATTTTGGTAGATACAATTTAATTCGTGCCCTTAACAGGAAAATCAAACAGACTCTCACAAAAAAGCAAGGGAAGGCAGGGTGAAAACCGCCCTAATAATATTGAAATTCAAAAATTCTACAAATCACACAAAAAAGTTTGTATCACCACCAATTTTGGTATATATACTTTAATTCGTGCCCTTAACAGGAAAATCAAACAGACTTACAAAAAAACAGGGGAAGGTAGGGTGAAAACCGCCCTAATAATATTGAAAATTAAAAATTCTACAAATCACACAAAAAAGTTTCTATCACCACCAATTTTGGTATATACACTTTAATTCGTGCCCTTAACAAAAAAATCCCACAGACTCACAAGAAAACAGGGGAAGGCAGGGTAAAAATCACCCTAATAACATTAAAATTTAAAAATTCTACAAATCACACGAAAAAGGTTGTATCAATACCAATTTTGGTATATACACTTTAATTCGTGCCCTTAACAAAAAAAATCCCACAGACTCACAAGAAAACAAGGGAAGACAGGGTAAAAACCGCCCTAATAATATAAAAATTTAAAAATTCTACAAATCACACAAAAAAGTTTGTAGAAGGGCACGAATCAAGATGTAAATACCAAAAATTGGTGATGCTTCAAACTTTTTGGTGTGATTTGTAGAATTTTTAATTTTCAATATTATTAGGGCGATTTTTACCCTGCCTTCCCCTGTTTTTTGTGAGTCTGTTTGATTTTTCCTGTTAAGGGTACGAACTAAAGTGTATATACCAAAATTGGTGACGATACAAACTTTTTTGTGTGATTTGTAGAATTTTTGAATTTCAATATTATTAGGGCGGTTTAGGGTGAAAACCGCCCTAATAATATTCCCTTCCCCTGTTTTGTTGTAAATCTGTTGTAAATGATTTTCTTAATACTGGCACTAATTAAAGTCTAAATACTAAATTAATCGGTGAGGTAGCAAACATTTTTAAGTATTCTGTGGTATTTAAAATTTTAATGTTATTAGGGGATTTTCAGGTCTAATTAAAGCTTTTTTAATGTAGATTTGATATAAATTTCGAAAACGCCGACAGACGGCCAACTAACAGCAGCAGACGCACCAGAATTTTCAAATTTGAAAAAAGTCATGTCTATTTTCTCATGTGGTACATGTTTTCGATGTTGGTGGTGCATCTGGAGCACTAACACTAAGTTAAATACGTATTACAGACCATTGTCGTTAGACATATTTTTGAAACAGACGCCCTTAAAATAAGACAAAATCAGACGTAACTTACCTTATAGGGTACATGCATGATTTTCAGGTCAAATTAAAGCTTTTTTGATGTAGATTTGAGATAAATTTCGAAAACGCCGACAGACGGCCAACTAACAGCAGCAGACGCATCAGAATTTTCAAATTTGAAAAAAGTCATGTCTATTTTCTCATGTGGTACATGTTTTCGATGTTGGTGGTGCATCTGGAGCACTAACACTAAGTTAAATACGTATTACAGACCATTGTCGTTAGACATATTTTTGAAACAGACGCCCTCAAAATAAGACAAAATCAGACGTAACTTACCTTATAAGGTACATGCATGATTTTCAGGTCAAATTAAAGCTTTTTTAATGTAGTCATAATAAATTTCGAAAAAACCGGCAGACCGTCAACAATTATTATGTTATTTTTTCTCACATAATGTGATTTTTGTTCCAAAGAATATGTCATTTTAATTTACAAAATGTTATGTACGTTGATGTTATTATTAAAGTTTATTTCTAACTGTGGTGTTTTTTGTAAACCCATATTACATATTATGAAATATATAATGTTAAAAACAAGAAACTAAACAATAATTCTGAAATAGGTAATACTGAAATAAAATTCGCATTTATACGTATATAAGATCACATTATGTATTTCATCAATCATCGGCTTCATCTTCAGATGAAACATAAATATCTATTTCTTCACTTTCTATATCAGGTTCCACATGGGGATCTTTTAAAATTTAAAAATCTTTTAGAATTTCGGTTCCTTCTCAGTTGTGTAGTGAAAGAAGTACATCACTACATGGAGGTAACGTACTACCGTCAAATTTTATCAATTTATCAATATTAAACATAAAAATTCTATTTTACATTCCTGTTTTCCTGAATCTTTGACAAGTGATAAACAATACGACTGTCTGCCTCTTCGTGGCTGCAGCTATATTTTGTGCAAGTATATTTAAAGCAAATATCTTCGCAATTTACATATAGAATTTTTATGTTTAATATTTCTGTAAACAAATCACTGTTCCATAATTCGCAGAGAAATTTTGCTAACGATATCTTGAAATTATCATTTCGAAGAGCTTTCGTCAAATCGGATGGTCGTCGTTGTTCGGGACCTTGAATCAAAAATTCTCTCTAAAATATTTTCAGAATTATTGTTTAGTTTCTTGTTTTTAACATTATATATTTCATAATATGTAATGTATATAATATACATAATATTATTATGTTATTTTTTCTCACATAATGTGATTTTTGTTACAAAGAATATGTGATTTTAATTTACAAAATGTTATGTACGTTGATGTTATTATTAAAGTTTATTTATAACTGTGGTGTTTATATATATATATATATATATATATATATATATATATATATATATATATATATATATATATATATATATATATATATATATATATATATATATATATATATATATATATATATATATATATTTATATATTTATATATTTAAACCATCTGCTATTGTTAGTTGACGGTCTGTCGGTTTTTTCGAAATTTATTATGACTACATTAAAAAAGCTTTAATTTGACCTGAAAATCATGCATGTACCTTATAAGGTAAGTTACGTCTGATTTTGTTTTATTTTGGGGCGTCTCGTCTGTTCCAAAAATATGCCTAATGACAATGGTCTGTAATACGTTTTTAACTTAGTGTTAGTGCTCCAGATGCACCACGAACATCGAAAGCATAAAGCATGTACCACATGAGGAAAATAGATATGACTTTTTACAAGTTTGAAAATTCGAATGCGTCTGCTGCTGTTAGTTGGCCGTGTGTCGGCGTTTTCGAAATTTATCTCAAATCTACATTAAAAAAGCTTTAATTTGACCTGAAAATCATGCATGTACCTTATAAGGTAAGTTACTTCTGATTTTGTCTTATTTTGAGGGCGTCTGTTTCAAAAATATGTCTAATGACAATGGTCTGTAAT
Organism: Tetropium fuscum; assembly: GCA_964058915.1. Classification (NCBI taxonomy): domain Eukaryota; kingdom Metazoa; phylum Arthropoda; class Insecta; order Coleoptera; family Cerambycidae; genus Tetropium; species Tetropium fuscum. The sequence goes on from CAXKVY010009945.1 coordinate 49,665, forward strand.
ACGTTTTTAACTTAGTGTTAGTGCTCCAGATGCACCACCAACATCGAAAACATGTACCACATGAGGAAAATAGACATGACTTTTTCAAATTTGAACATTCGGAAGCGTCTGCTGCTGTTAGTTGGCCGTCTGTCGGCGTTTTCGAAATTTATCTCAAATCTACATAAAAACAGCTTTAATTTAAGCCGAAAATCATGCATGCACCTTATGAGGTAACCCAGCAAACATGAGAATGACGGCCAACGGTTGGATAATAGTCGTAAACGGCGGCGGCAAAGCATCAGAAGCGGAAACTATACGCGGCAATAACGCGGCGATCACACTTGAAATATACCTTCCTTTCAGTAGTAGTTTTTAAAGCAGTGGCCCGCTGTTACAGCGATATTTGTTTATTATGCATTTATAATACGGTATATATTTCATTGGACCTACGTACGCTAAAAGACTAAACCTCGTTTATTACACTTTTTTTATATTTCGCGCCAAACATTTGACTTGTTCGTGGGTGGAGCGGAAGGAAACCAACCAACCATCTTGCTTGCGATGTGAATAGATCTGTGGATGGAATAGGGAATAGATGAGTCATCGTCAGAACCAAAGCGTGTTGTGCTTTTAATTTTTAATTATTAGCAAAGTAATTGGTGTGATGTCGAAAAATAAAAGGTAAGTGGTACGGATTATTGATTGACGTTTTCCCCGTTATAATTGATTTGTTTTAAGAGATAAATACCTTATGTATTAATAATTTTTTGGATGTAATAAAATTATAACCTAGAAATAAGTTGTGTCAATAAAGACTGTTACTTTTGATTATATATAATCAAAGCTGTTACTAACTCATCTCCAGATGATTTAAACTTCACATAAAGTGTGCCTCCGATGCAGTGATATAATCGGGGCCTTTTTTACCGTTAGGGCCCAATGGCAAAGTGGTGCCTAAAATGTGTACATTTAATAAGCAATGATAATTATTATATTTCAGTCCAAAAATTTATTAGGGCTCAACTCAATTGATAAAGCTGAATTTAATGTTTGTAAACACAACTACAGTAAACAGTACTACAGTTTGTAAACACTACGTTAATGTACAAGATTTGTTAAAAATGTTTTCAGTTGCTGTAAGAAAAAATCCTCTTTGTGCAAATGCAACTGAGGAAGAAGTCGAGGCTGTGGTGAAGCAATGGTTTTGAACGGCCAGTGACAGGGATGGTGGAAGGGTGAGGCGACAGAAGACTTATTAAATAAATTATTATTTGTGGCATTGTCATTTCTCAAGCTTGAAGCTTATATATTATTCAAGCCTAATGAATATAATAAATGTATTTCTTAAAATTCTTGTTTTCATTTATACCTCATCTGTTTTTCAGGTTATATCGGGCGCTGACAGAAGTATAATTGTTTGACTTCTGGGTGCTTTCCCACATAGGCTCCCAGGGGGACTATGATTGTCTAAACGACATTTCAACAGACTCATATTTGCCATAAGGTTATCATTGGTATAATAGTCGCTTACTATGGCTTCTATAGTTAACTGAAGTCAGCTAAGGAGACACCTGATAATGGCAGATGTCAGTGGCGGCTCGTGATGAAATGAAACGGGTGTTCTGCAAATATTTACTCACCTATTTTTTGAAATTCAATTCAATCCTGCGATCCTTCATAGAAGCAAACTTGTCTATAACCTTCTCGTTGAAGCCATCAATGTGTGAAATAAATATGTTTTCAATGGAAAGCATCGATAGAGCTGTCAAACGATCCTGGGACATTGAATTTCGAAGGAAGGTCTTGATTCTTTTCAAAGTTGAAAAGCATCTTTCAGCTTGTGATGTTGACATGGGCGTTGTTGCAACAATTTCTAATAATTTTTTTGTTTCCCGAAATGTTTTGTCTAAATTATTTTGTGTTAAAAATTTCAAAAGGGGTAATGCACCATTTAAATCTCTACAGTCGTTTCTTAAATAGATAACAGATAGTTCTGTTTTGAGTCGCTCCTTTTCAAGTGTGGGATAAGCTAGGCAAGTAGTTGTCAACTTGTCTTCGGGAAACTTACCACAAAACTCTCCAAAATGCTCAGAAAAAAAAGGGATGCTGCTACTAGATGATCTTTAAACATAAATCTGACATTGGCAGAATTCGTAATAAGATCACAAACTTCTAAGGCGGCAATACGGTGATCAAATTTGCTGTTATGAGGGCGTTTTCTTTTTTTTTTCTTGAGGCTCCGTGCAGACATGTGATGAGGCTTCAGTAATGATGTCATCAATTTTATTCCGAATACTGGTGATGCTTTTTTCGAAATTGTCGATAGCGTTTCTTACTTGGGTTGGATCGGTTTTTCTCTTCTGCAACTGATTAAACAAAATATCGACGTGAGGCATTACGTGATGAAAAAAAGTTAACCAAAAAACAAAAACAGAATCTTCAAACATTCGCCGAATAGAGGAAGCTGCATTGCACACTGTTTCATTATTGAATTCTTCTTCTATTTCTTCCATACATTCAATAAGCGATTCTCTATTTTCAAATACAACATTAATAGTCCGTATATTAAAATTCCATCGAGTCGTAGCACCTTGGGGAATTTTTCTCCCCACTATTGTATTTAGTACTTCTACTCGCTGCGGTGAATTATTGAAAAATGCCGGAATGTCTTTCAGATTTCCAAAAAACACACGCACTTGAGAATTTATGGAAGCGGCTTTAGACATAATTAGGTTTAATTGGTGTGCGTAACAGTGTACAAAATAAGCACAAGGATACTTTTGTCTAATTTTTGCTTGAACTCCTGCGTGTTGTCCACTCATTACCGCTGCTCCGTCGTAACTTTGCGAAATTAGCTTGTAAGGTGATTTTTCCACTAGAGGGTCTATAACACTTAAAATATTTTCCGAAAAAGTTTCAGTGTCACATTTTGTAGATTTCAGGTATGTCCAAAAACGTTCAATCGGTTCGCCATCGAGAACATATCTTAAAACTACTACTAACTGAGTTTTTGCAGATACATCAGTTGTTTCGTCTGCCATAACTGCCAAAAATGAAGATTTGTTAATTTCTATAATTATTTCTTCATGACATACTTTTAATATACAGTCTAAAAGATCATTTTGTATTTCTTTAGACGTTCCTTTAAATACTGAAGCATTTTGTAGATGCTCGCTTAAAGTTACATCAAGCTCAGCAGCAAAATCTCTCAAACCACGAAATATCCCCTGGTTGTGAGAGGTTTCAGCTTCGTCATGTCCTCGCAGCGCCAGTTCCACTGGCCCCACAAAACTTTATGCAGTTTATAATTTTTGACAAAACGTATCTATTTTTTGTCACATTATCATTATGCTTTTGCACATTTATCCAATAAGCTGAATCCAGCTGCGCTTTAATATTAGTTGTCCCTAATAACGCGAATTCCATTGTATTGTGTAGATGGCTTTTGGAGTTGTCGTGCTTTTTTATTTTTTCAGATAAGTGCACCAAATCTGTCACCCCTACCTTCGTCCATGCTTTATCACCGCCAAAAAGTAAACAAGGAAAACAAAATAACGCATGTTTTTTGTTGCACCCACAAATCCAGTTGTACCTCGAATAAATGTCTCTATTAAATTGACGTTTATATGCTTTTCCGCGGCTAACACCTGCAGTCTCAATAACAATATCGGGCAATGGCCTACCATTGTTTTTTAATTCAATTTTTTTTTCATAGGAGTATTTAAAAAATCGCTTCACATGAACTAAATTATAAACTAAATCCATTGTCACTATCAGTATATAAATATTAATAATTAGTACAATAAATCACTACACAAATTCACAAAACAGTATTTAAAATATCAAATTAACACGAAATACGAAATAGGTACGATTTAAGTACGCCCGCCAACTCTACGAGTAAACATTCACTGATGCTGCCTTTGCTGGAAAAAATGCAGCACAATGACCGTGTAAATTCGCGCATTGCAGCGTCATGTGTGGATTTTCGCGGGAGGTGAGGGGGAGGACGGGTCTGTGCCGATCCGGGCACAGACCGTCCTAGGGTTGCCCAGTTCAATGTACCGCGATGCGCTCGCGTAGAGACCCAGATAATTCATCTGGTTTACTACTCAATAGAGTACGGCTGGCAGAATGTGATTTTAACGCAAGCATGACGGACGGCTCGACACAGCGGACAGTGTCGGCGGGCGTGGGATGCCGTTTAGCTGCACCAACTAACCAAATTATTTAATTAATAAATTTTAGTAATTATTACGCCGCGAAAATATACAAATATCTCATTTTTTTGGCAGTTCTGCAGCTCTGCAGCACCTATACACCAGCCGCCCCTGGCAGATGTGTATCACGAAAGACACATCTGCCATCCAAAAAGGAGCATATCAACCACACGAGAAAGCACCTGAAAATCAAATAATATTTCATATAGATCTAAATGATCATTTGTACGACATTCATATATATATATATATATATATATATATATATATATATATATATATATATATATATATATATATATATATATATATATATATATATATATATATATATATATATATATATATATATATATATATATATATATATATATATATATATATATATATATATATATATATATATATATATATATATATATATATATATATATATATATATATATATATATATATATATATATATATATATATATATATATATATATATATATATATATATATATATATATATATATATATATATATATATATATATATATATATATATATATATTCAGTTCTGCAGCTCTGCAGCACCTATACACCAGCCGCCCCTGGCAGATGTGTATCACGAAAGACACATCTGCCATCCAAAAAGGAGCATATCAACCACACGAGAAAGCACCTGAAAATCAAATAATATTTCATATAGATCTAAATGATCATTTGTACGACATTCATTATATATATATATATATATATATATATATATATATATATATATATATATATATATATATATATATATATATATATATATATATATATATATATATATATATATATATATATATATATATATATATATATATATATATATATATATATATATATATATATATATATATATATATATATATTTATATATATATATATATATATATATATATATATATATATATATATATATATATATATATATATATATATATATATATATATATATATATATATATATATATATATATATATACAGTGGCGGCTCGTGATGAAATGAAACGGGTGTTCTGCAAATATTTACTCACCTATTTTTTGAAATTCAATTCAATCCTGCGATCCTTCATAGAAGCAAACTTGTCTATAACCTTCTCGTTGAAGCCATCAATGTGTGAAATAAATATGTTTTCAATGGAAAGCATCGATAGAGCTGTCAAACGATCCTGGGACATTGAATTTCGAAGGAAGGTCTTGATTCTTTTCAAAGTTGAAAAGCATCTTTCAGCTTGTGATGTTGACATGGGCGTTGTTGCAACAATTTCTAATAATTTTTTTGTTTCCCGAAATGTTTTGTCTAAATTATTTTGTGTTAAAAATTTCAAAAGGGGTAATGCACCATTTAAATCTCTACAGTCGTTTCTTAAATAGATAACAGATAGTTCTGTTTTGAGTCGCTCCTTTTCAAGTGTGGGATAAGCTAGGCAAGTAGTTGTCAACTTGTCTTCGGGAAACTTACCACAAAACTCTCCAAAATGCTCAGAAAAAAAAGGGATGCTGCTACTAGATGATCTTTAAACATAAATCTGACATTGGCAGAATTCGTAATAAGATCACAAACTTCTAAGGCGGCAATACGGTGATCAAATTTGCTGTTATGAGGGCGTTTTCTTTTTTTTTTCTTGAGGCTCCGTGCAGACATGTGATGAGGCTTCAGTAATGATGTCATCAATTTTATTCCGAATACTGGTGATGCTTTTTTCGAAATTGTCGATAGCGTTTCTTACTTGGGTTGGATCGGTTTTTCTCTTCTGCAACTGATTAAACAAAATATCGACGTGAGGCATTACGTGATGAAAAAAAGTTAACCAAAAAACAAAAACAGAATCTTCAAACATTCGCCGAATAGAGGAAGCTGCATTGCACACTGTTTCATTATTGAATTCTTCTTCTATTTCTTCCATACATTCAATAAGCGATTCTCTATTTTCAAATACAACATTAATAGTCCGTATATTAAAATTCCATCGAGTCGTAGCACCTTGGGGAATTTTTCTCCCCACTATTGTATTTAGTACTTCTACTCGCTGCGGTGAATTATTGAAAAATGCCGGAATGTCTTTCAGATTTCCAAAAAACACACGCACTTGAGAATTTATGGAAGCGGCTTTAGACATAATTAGGTTTAATTGGTGTGCGTAACAGTGTACAAAATAAGCACAAGGATACTTTTGTCTAATTTTTGCTTGAACTCCTGCGTGTTGTCCACTCATTACCGCTGCTCCGTCGTAACTTTGCGAAATTAGCTTGTAAGGTGATTTTTCCACTAGAGGGTCTATAACACTTAAAATATTTTCCGAAAAAGTTTCAGTGTCACATTTTGTAGATTTCAGGTATGTCCAAAAACGTTCAATCGGTTCGCCATCGAGAACATATCTTAAAACTACTACTAACTGAGTTTTTGCAGATACATCAGTTGTTTCGTCTGCCATAACTGCCAAAAATGAAGATTTGTTAATTTCTATAATTATTTCTTCATGACATACTTTTAATATACAGTCTAAAAGATCATTTTGTATTTCTTTAGACGTTCCTTTAAATACTGAAGCATTTTGTAGATGCTCGCTTAAAGTTACATCAAGCTCAGCAGCAAAATCTCTCAAACCACGAAATATCCCCTGGTTGTGAGAGGTTTCAGCTTCGTCATGTCCTCGCAGCGCCAGTTCCACTGGCCCCACAAAACTTTATGCAGTTTATAATTTTTGACAAAACGTATCTATTTTTTGTCACATTATCATTATGCTTTTGCACATTTATCCAATAAGCTGAATCCAGCTGCGCTTTAATATTAGTTGTCCCTAATAACGCGAATTCCATTGTATTGTGTAGATGGCTTTTGGAGTTGTCGTGCTTTTTTATTTTTTCAGATAAGTGCACCAAATCTGTCACCCCTACCTTCGTCCATGCTTTATCACCGCCAAAAAGTAAACAAGGAAAACAAAATAACGCATGTTTTTTGTTGCACCCACAAATCCAGTTGTACCTCGAATAAATGTCTCTATTAAATTGACGTTTATATGCTTTTCCGCGGCTAACACCTGCAGTCTCAATAACAATATCGGGCAATGGCCTACCATTGTTTTTTAATTCAATTTTTTTTTCATAGGAGTATTTAAAAAATCGCTTCACATGAACTAAATTATAAACTAAATCCATTGTCACTATCAGTATATAAATATTAATAATTAGTACAATAAATCACTACACAAATTCACAAAACAGTATTTAAAATATCAAATTAACACGAAATACGAAATAGGTACGATTTAAGTACGCCCGCCAACTCTACGAGTAAACATTCACTGATGCTGCCTTTGCTGGAAAAAATGCAGCACAATGACCGTGTAAATTCGCGCATTGCAGCGTCATGTGTGGATTTTCGCGGGAGGTGAGGGGGAGGACGGGTCTGTGCCGATCCGGGCACAGACCGTCCTAGGGTTGCCCAGTTCAATGTACCGCGATGCGCTCGCGTAGAGACCCAGATAATTCATCTGGTTTACTACTCAATAGAGTACGGCTGGCAGAATGTGATTTTAACGCAAGCATGACGGACGGCTCGACACAGCGGACAGTGTCGGCGGGCGTGGGATGCCGTTTAGCTGCACCAACTAACCAAATTATTTAATTAATAAATTTTAGTAATTATTACGCCGCGAAAATATACAAATATCTCATTTTTTTGGCAGTTCTGCAGCTCTGCAGCACCTATACACCAGCCGCCCCTGTATATATATATTATATATATATATATATATATATATATATATATATATATATATATATATATATATATACACATAAAGAATGTCATACAAATGACCATTAACGCATTAACCGCTGATGGTTTAATGTACAACATGTTGCTGGTAGTATATAGCGAATAAATGCCATAAATCATCGAATATCTAACGTCGGCAGTAAGGCAAATTAATACGTAATTATGTGTGTCTGCCACTGCTTAAAATATGTTGGCCCTTATTGGTTGGCCGCTGTTTCATTTCAAAACATGGCCAACGAAATCCACATACAGCGGGCCATTGCTTGCCAATGTCGGCAACATTTGCAGATTTTACAGGGGCCATAGATCTAGTGTTTGCTGGGAAGTTGCGTCTGTTTTTTGCCGTACTTTCGGGCGTCTGCCCTAAGAACGCGTCCAGGTGGAGACGTCTGCCGCACATTTCCTACTTAATAGTACTTTTGCAAATGTGCCTGTACAATTTTAAGCATGTACCTCGTGAGGTAAATGTACGAAAGTTTTTCCCAAATTTGAGAGGCTGTAATTCGAAAAGTTGACCACTCGGCGCTGGCAGACGGCCGGTTATTTACTACCTATGTAAAGTTCTTTCACTCAAAAATTTAAAACCTTTTGTACCCTATGAGGCATATTATTTGCCGCTCAGCTCACGGTCTATTAGCGATCTCTACTTGAGCTTGTTTTGTTGCAGAATTCATAAGGAACAAAAAATGCTTAGGAGCGAAGATATACTGCAAAACGTGAAAAAAAAAGTTTTTTATATAAATTGTTAATTATAAAGATGCCTAACCATTTGAATGTTTGGACCCAAAATCGTATTCTACGGCAAAAAGTACGCAGGAAATAAAAAAAACCGTCTGTGGCTCAAAAATTCAATTCACTGTGGCTCAGATATTCTCTGACTACTGGACTATTATTATTTATTAGGTACTTTCAGAGAGTCGGCAATGGATTTCGAAATTCTCTTATCAAAGGTTACAAAAACTGGCTTAACTTTTGTGGAAACTTTTTTCTCTTACGATATAATATATTATTACTAATCGAGACATTTAGGGTGGCCGCAATAGACAGCCGGTACAGTACCTATAAGCGGAAAAGCTAAAAATAAATTGTAGGCAACGAAAAATATTTTTATGTCATATTATCGTCCGAGCATCTCTAAAGTGTATGTAATTATTTCGCTTAAATTACAAAATTATCGTGTGAACATTCTCCCCCCGTTCCTTTCGTGTTAAAACGCTTTTTGTCAATCTTAAAGAGCGGCATATCTTATATAAAAGACATAAGTGATTGCCATAAAAACTGTCACGAATAAATTAGAAAGATTAATGGGCCATTTAAAGTGAGGCACTTAAGACCTAGTCAATATGCTCCCATTCCCTATCAAAATTGTATTCGGCACGAATACACATGTAAACCATCAGAGAAAATTACCCGTGAACACCATAAAGCTATACCTACATGCATCGAATACGATCGAACATATTGCAAAAGCGCAATAATGCACAATATGTGTTCTTTTAAGCAGCATTATCTTTATGCTAATACTAATACAACAGCTTTTGACACAATGAAACCACTACTGTATGCATGTGTGCGCTTATATTCAGTTGAATCAGAGGGTTGCCCGCTGTAGTTGGTAGACACTTCTATGATATGACACTTTTACTAGGTAGGTATATCATTCAAAGTGAAGTAAGTTATTTTATTTCATACTGTCCTGTAAACAACTATTTCCCAGACTCATTTGCGGCCGGTAAATCAAACCCTACAGTATCTGATTAGAAAGCAATTATTTTTCAGTTTTGACTAATGACATATTCACTTAAAAATATAAGAAATAAAATAGGTATTTAAATACTATTTTAGCAATTATTTAATACATCAAAGTTTATGTTTAACCTAATTATAACAATTATTACGAATTAACACTATATTCAAATGTTCTTGAAATCCGTGTAGAATTTCTTCTCTCTTTAATAAGTGGAGTCGAGTTGATCTGCAGAGAAAGATGGGTCGAAACCTGACAACTCTAATTTAAACAACTTTTCCCAATCTATCAAATCGGGTCTTCCCATAATAATAGTAATAATAATAATAACCGTGATAATAATAACCATGTTGCCCTATGCTCCGGGGGATATTGAGTCCGTTGTGGGGAATGAGAGGTCCCGGATATACTGGAACTATTCATTCCCCACCGTCAGGCGGATACAAGCCAATAAGCCTGACATAGTCCTCCTCGATCATCAACTCAAGACGATGTTTGTTATAGAGTTTTCGGCTCCGGCTGAAAAGAACATCGTCTTGAAAGAGGAGGAGAAACGGACAAAATATCGAGATTTACTCTCCGAACTCCGCAGGCTGTACCCGGGTTATTCTGTTAAAATGGTGGTTCTTATTATTGGCTCTCTCGGAGGTATGCGACAATCATTGCTCTCAGAATTAAGAACCATCCCAGCTTGCCGTCAATCGGCATACTTGGCTCGTTGCGTCTACTCAGGACACATGAGTTGCGACCTCAATGACCGCGGACGTGGGGAGTAGTCGTTGAGTAACGAGGCTGGAGGGACTCTCTGGACTTGTCGGAGGCCAGGGGGGACTAGCACAATAATAATAATAATAATAATGTATTTATTGCCCAACAGAAAAAAATCCATTTACAGGATAAAAACAGATAAGAAATTTATAATACTCGGAGTAGTTTCCACAAACACCAAAACACTTTCACTTCGCTCGACGCGCGTTTCGCCAACCAAGTTGGCATCATCCGGAGACGATTAAAACTCAATCTCAGTTTTAATCAAACTCAGTTTTAATCGTCTCCGGATGATGACAACTTGGTTGGTGAAACGCGCGTCGAGCGAAGTGAAAGTGTTTTGGTGTTTGGGGAAACTACTCGTTTTGGTGTTTGGGGAGTGTTATAGTTACATCAAAGGTTCAAGCCCTATCCACTAAGAAATTTATAATATAAGTATACTAATGTACAGGATACAAATACAAAAAGTAAGAATATTTTATCATGAACAAAACTAAAAAAAAATTAAGTATAATAATAATTTACACATACATATGCAGATACATATTTCTAATAATCAAAACTATTGAAGTAATCAGGAGTAATTCTCAACAATTCATTCATCACAATGAGAAATATCACCCTGATCTGCTATTTGATTAAAATTATTAGCCATTAAATAAACAGGAGATTTTAAAAGTATATTTGTTCTAGCATTATGACAATAGAACAGTGTATTCTCACGAGACCCTGGTCTAGGAACACGTATATTAAATAAATTAAGTAAAGCTTGAGAGTCAACCATGCCATGAAATCGTTTGAATAAAAATGATAAACTTGTACACAACCTTCTAGTATTCAACGAATGCATGTTACATTTTTGTAATAATAATTGATGGTCATATCCCCTATCAGAATAATAATTATCAATACGAAAAGAGAGAAATTTGAGAAAGCGTCGATGAATTTTGTCAACGTGGTTACTATAGATCTGATAGTAGGATCACCAAATAAGATTAGAGTAAGCTTTGAACGAACCACTGAATAGTATAATAGTAGACATTTAATGTACTTTCATTGGTGAAAGACTTTGTTCTTCGTATATTAACTAACAAAGCCTAGCGTGCTGTATGCAGATTTAATAATAACATTAATATGTGTATAAAACGACAATCTGTTATGGCAGCTAACGACTTGTTCTTGCAAGCTATTAGTATAGAATAAGAAGGGCACTATTAAGTTAGACATCCATTGGCAGAACACCCCACCCCTCACTGACACAACTAATTGACCATATTAGTTAGGTTAGGTAAATCCGGGCGCGAAATTTGAAATGGGTTCCGAAACACGCTTCAACAAATTTTACTGCCATGTATGGGAGATTCAAAAGAGTGATTTTCAGACATGAATTTCTCGAGGTTTGGGCACTTCTTAGTATTTAAACCTATTATACGTCATTATACGTCAACTTTAAACATATTTCTCTACAATTCAAGCCCAAATAGTTTTTTAGACCTATGAGATAAATATACAAATGATTTTAAATTAAAATGTCATAACAACCACCCGCAACATCGCAAAATTCAAGGACATTGTCAAACTCTTGTCAAATATACAAATGATTTAAAAAAATTAAAATGTCTGTTTTCCATGGACGTACGTATTAGTTTTAACCTTTCATACGCAAGAGCGTCAGGCCAGCTGGCAGCTGGACAGCTGTAAAAGTCAGGTTAACGGTTATGTTATGAGATTGTCGGTGGGTTGTTTATTTATTTGTTTATTTCTACTTTGGTCAATTTTTATCGATTTTTTATAAATGATATAATAATATGCCTACCATGTACACTTTTATAAAATAATAATGGAAATAAATGGCCCAAATGTGGAATTCTCCATATAAATAATAATCCCGTAAATACCTACCTGGATACCGGATCATTATTTATATGGACATTTTTGTTATGCAAGGTTTTTCATTAACTAACTAAACAAATACCGCACAGCAAACTTGATCATACTTAATTAATGATTAATGGAGAAGGCTCGGAAAAACAATGGTATTTTGATTTACACCTTTTAGATCGAATAGATGTTTACTTACTTATTCACAGCACTTATTCCAATCATATGCATACTCTGTTCAGGTCGGGGCTACCAAGAACAAGATACATCAGTTGATCCTGATACTGAATAATGTGCTTTTAATAAATTTAAGTAGTCATCAAACTGAAAAGATTTTAGGAGCTTAGGTTACATATTCTGGCCACGTTTAAAATATCTTAAATCATCTAGGAAAAATCACTTATGATTCCGGGTTTGATTAAGTAGGTAAGTCTCTTAAGATTGACACCCCCCTTATCTCACTTATCCTTTGCCGATTTAACTCATTCAAAAAAGGAGTAGACACGGTTTTTGATGAATTTTTATAATCTGAGCACGGATATTAAAAATCTCGTAAGATATACAGGGTGGAAAATAAAACATGATTTTTTTAAATGGAACACCCCGTATATTTTTAGACCAAAATAATGTACTTAATTTTTTGAATCCAAAAATGTGTAATTGTTATATAATCACTCCACCTGTTCGTGAGATATTACTAAAAACTTATCACATTACGGGTGTCAATTATAAAATAAGAACATCAAGATATATCTGGAAACAATGCATATTTGCATTGTTTATTTGTTGACAGATGTCATCCAGTTTTTTGTGAGATAGTAGTTCACTCTCTTAGATATTAGCGTAAAAAATACGTAGTGTTCGTAAATAAGCAAGTTATTTTGAAAATGGTATATTCATTGGAAGAGCGAAAAGAGTTACTTGAAATTTATATTCAGTGCAACAAGAATAAGTCTCTTGCTCGGAGGGAGTATGTTAGGTTATTTCGAGAGAGGCTATCTCCTTCCAAAAATAGTTTTAATAACATTTATGCAAAGTTTAGGAATACCGAATCTCTGAGAGACAAGAAAAGGGAAAGGCGAATAACAAAAACAGGAGAAGACACAGAACTCAACGCGTTATTATATTTTGCTGAAAATCCATCCAAATTATCCTATGCCACAGCAATAGAATTGGATATATCACAAAGAAGTGTGATAAAAATATTACATCGCCGTAATTTTAAACCATATAGTATTTTGCCCGTTCAATATTTAGACGACAACAACCTTCAAGACAGGTTAACTTTCTGCAGAGACATACTTGATAGAATAGAGGAAGATGATGAGTTTCTAAGTCATGTCTTTTGGACTGACGAAACCAGTTTTTCTACTACGGGAATTTTTAACAGAAAAAATGCACATTACTGGGCAGCGGAAAATCCACATATTGTAGTGGCATCCACAAGGATGCTATTGTAGGTCCTGTATTTATAAATGGGCCCTTAAATGCACAACGTTATGTGGATATTCTTCAACATCCAGTTGAAAATTATTTAGATAATATTAATTTAGTGGACAACAGATCTGTTATTTGGCAGCAGGATGGAGCACCACCACACTCTGCAAGGAACGTCACCGAATACCTAAACAGAAAATATCCTATTTGGATAGGAATGCACGGTGTTATACATTGGCCCGCTAAAAGTCCGGACTTAACACCTATGGATTTTTTTCTCTTGGGTACGATAAAACAAGATATATACGAAACTGGGGTTTTTAATAATATGAATGAGTTAAAAGAATGCATACGTGTAAAAATTGAGGAATTAAACCAAAATGGTGATATATTTCAAAGGGTGAGAAGCAATTTTATAAAGCGATGCCAAATGTGTATTCAGAATGGTGGTGGTTACGTGGAAAATATTTAATTACGTTACGTGTAAATAAATAAAATTGTGTTACTCTATTGTGTTACTGTATTAATATTGACTTTTATTTGTTTTTATTAGGCTTATGTTGTTTATTGTTATTACTCGTTACTGTTATTGTCACCTATATATTATTTATTTATTATCTCAATAAATGGCATTGTTTCCAGAGGTATCTTACTATGTTTTTTGTTTTATAATTGACACCCGTAATGTGATAAGTTTTTAGTAATATCTCACGAACAGGTGGAGTGATTATATAACAATTAGATATTTTTTAATTCAGAAAATTAAGGACATTATTTTGGTATAAAAATATACGGGGTGTTCCATTTAAAAAAATCATGTTTTATTTTTCACCCTGTATATCTTAAGAGATTTTTAATATCCGTGCGATTATAAAAATTCATCAAAAACCGCGTCCACTCCTTTTTTGAATGAGTTAAATCGGCAAAGGATAAGTGAGATAAGGGGAGTGTCAATTTTAAGAGACTTACCCTGTACACTATTTTCAACCATTTTCTAACCAACACTCAAAATCAATTATTTGCAATCAGAAATAAATATATAAATTTGTGATGAAAACTCAAAACGTAGAATAAGTAAATCAAAATAAAATGAGAACACGAACGTAAATACAAATTCAGCGATGTAATATTTTTATTTTAATAATGTTTAATTAATTTGTTAACAGTCTCTCAGTCAACTAACGTACCAAAAAAATTAATTTATTCAACTTATTTCACTAACGGCACTCTACCACGCATACAGAAGCTCTTAAATTTGAGTTCCTATAAGAAAACAATACAATAATTTTTAAAATAGGAACCCTCGCCAATTTGAGACACTAACCTAACTAATATGGTGAATTGCAAACTAGCTCCAAAGAGATGTTGCGTATCGCTATATGACTTCCCTACGTATGTGCCGTTATGTGGTCTGTGCTAACCTCTGAACGCCGCGCCGTTCTGAAATTGTGTAGTTCCGTGGTGTGTGCGGAGCTGATCAACAGTAAAAATATTAAAAGTTGGTTAGTTAAAAAATACACTACATAAGTTGTTTCAATTTGTTTATAATTAGTTTATACTTTATAATTACTTTAGTTTATTCCACTTATTGTGTGATAGTCTAATATACCTATCACAGAAAAAAAACTAAAAGAAAATAGTTTTTGTCGGTAGTATTTATCACCGAGCGCTAAATTCTTACTTTTTTCTGTGATGGTATAATCATCCTCTTCGCAATGGAAGACAAACTTCACACCACACGCTAACATCTGGTACATTTTCATTGTAAGAACAATAATGATTTTTCCTTCCACCCTCCCTGTTACCAACGTTAATTGGACATGTATTCAATACCCATAGAATTGTCTTTAAGAACCAATTCCCCCTTCTCTATTTTCATAAGTCGTATGGTGTGGAGTATAAATTTTACATTCTTCGCAAACATATTTAATTCTGCATAATCCTCGGATGATCGTCATCTATGCTGGGTACGGCATGATATTTATTACAGCTTGCACTTGTGTGAGAAAAATATTGATAGAGGCCTAATGAGTTGCATTTATGCGGGGATCGCGAGGGCTGTGTGTATCATCGTTAAGGGGATGCGGAAGTAGCGGCGGCGTTGAAGCACTTTATCCTATAGGGCGTGAGGTTGGTAATCGAAATGACGAATGCCTTTTCTGAAGGGCGAGCTAAAGAATAGCTATAATTTGTTATAGGCTTGGATCTGTAGCTTATTTTAGTGTTTTATGAGGGTGCAGAAGTAAATATTTTTTAAATATGGAAATTATTTCTTTGCTTGTAAGCATTATGCGTACGTTATTATAAACGTATTATTTTCTTTAACAATACCTACTGACAAATAGTCTGAAATGACCTTCTATATACTGGTATATACTGGTATATACCGGGTGCCTACGATATTACTAGCCAGCCTATAACTTCCTTGTAAAAAAATATATCGATTTAAAACTTTGGGAAGTTGTATGGTTGACAACGGTGTACAGTTTGATGGCTTCAAGATCTGATTTCCATTTCCGGTTTAATCGGAAACAGTATATATTTTGTTATTATTAATGGAATACCCTATATATTATAAGAAATTTAGATTGCCCAGAAAATTCTAGAATCAAAACATGTGCATACCCTATACCTATCTTTGACAGTTTTCGAGAAAATGGCGGTTGAAAATGTTATATCAATGATAAATTACTTCAATTTAACAAAACAAATCATTATAGGAATAAATCTGTTACGATTATTTAAGTTTTTTGGGGAGTAAAATTTAATAAAGTCATAAAAATTTCATTTCCGGCTTTACCGGAAGTACTACGAAAAGTGATTTTCAGGCGCAAATTACTTCGATATTTTTAATGGAACACCTTATATTGAACATTAAATTTACATTCTACTAACCTTTCTGGATATTTTTTGTTTCTTCTGTCCCCTACCTAAACTTAATAGTTTATGAGATATCGGCGACTGAATATTCACCTGCATTATAAATATGTCACAAATCTGCTCAAAGCAGAAAAATAAAATAAAAGTACCAAAAGTGAATCACTAAAAGTAATAGGTAGGTATAATTTATTTTAACCATAATTTAGGTTTAAAATGTACACCGTTGACTTCCCTGCAAGAATTAATTTGTTCTTTAAATTCCCGGAGAAAGTTTTCCATTTGAATTGGAGTAATAGAGTTTATCACTTGCGTAATCCTATTTCTAAGGTCTTCTATGTTATGTGGTTGTATCTTATACAACTTTTCCATGATATGGGTCCAGTAAAAAAATCCAATGGTGTAAGGTCTGGAGATCTCGCACCAAAACACAGCCATTTTTAACAACTAGATAACACAAACACTTACTAAAAGGCAAATCAATAATAAAACACAAACATTAAATGACAACAGTACTCTCAAAATCTATATGAAAATCGGTAAATAGTTCTTTTGTTTTACACAGCCCTCCTGGAGCAAAGTTCTGTTTAAACATCATTTTTTTATTGTTTAGCCTTTGTGACAGTGCAAGTGAATATTCAGTCGCCGATACCTCATAAACTATTAGGTTTAGGCAGGAGACAGAAGAAACAAAAAAATATCCCGAAAGGTAAGTAGAATGTAAATTTAATGTTCAATACAGGGTGTTCCATTAAAAATATCGAAGTAATTTGAGCCTGAAAATTACTTTTCGTAGTACTTCCGGTACAACCGGAAATAAAATTTTAAATAAAATGTAACTCCCCAAAAAACTTAAATAACCGTAACAAATTTGTTCCTACATTCATTTGTTTTATGTGTGAAGTAATTTATCGTTGATATAACATTTTCAACCGCCATTTTCTCGAAAACTGTCAAAGATAGATATATGTTATGCTACATGTTTTGGACCTAGAATTTTCTGGGCAATCTAAATATCTAATAATATATAGGGTGATCCATTAAAAATAACAAAGTTTATACTGTTTCCGGTTAAACCGGAAATGGAAATCAGATCTTGAGGCAACTAAACTATGCACTCTTGTCAACCATACAACTACCAAAAATTTTAAATCGATGTATTTTTTTACAAGGAAGTTATAGACTGGCTAGTAATATCGTAGGCACCCGGTATAACTAGTTTATTATATTTTGCAGGATAATTTCGCAGTAATATTTATTATTTAACGGTTTTAGAGAAACTTTTACTCCTCTCTTGTCTGTTTTATAGCCTTAGATATACTTATGCAAAAGAAACGTTTTCTTCTTTAAAAGACATTATCCTTAGGCG
>CAXKVY010009946.1:0-22261 GCA_964058915.1 Tetropium fuscum
AAAATCCCGTCTGTCGCCTCCTCTTTTTTCTTTTATAACTTCTTCATCATTCTGGATTTTCTTACAAATTGAATTAAGACTCCTTTGGCCAACGTTGCATACAGCCATTATAAACTTCTGACAAACTTGTAATTGTTGTCGACTGACGGCCCTGCCTCGCTACCCGGTTCTCCCCCCCTTCCCCCCTTCCCCTACTGTTATAATGTAATCGGTGAATTTTTACCTTTCAGGAAGTCACCACATCTCATTTTAAAACGTACTGTAAATAAATATTATCCAACAAATCGTCTGTAATTATTTTGAATAACGGATAACATCTGTAGGTATGTATAATTAGGCTATAGTACTTAGAATAGTGTGAACTGTTTTGAAATAGCGTGTATTTTTATTGATTATTTTATTGTTACTCAGATTTTTAAAATTTTTCGTGGGTAATAGGTATACAGGTTTTGCTACAATATTTATTCGTCTAAAAATCATGAATTTCAGTGGCCTTAAAATTTACACGATGCCTCAATATTTTTCCATTACATTATCTATATATGCCGCTGGAGTAAATCAGCGTTATCAAAGCTGGCGGCCGGATGCCTTAAACGAGGAATAACTGCCACGACGTGACACTAAAGTCTAATGTAAATTTAAAAAATCCTCGCCGTTCCTCATCTCCTCTAATTCTATAAGGAAGTCAATATCATACCGATAAAACGAGCAAATTCAAAGTGAACCGCTGCTTTCAGATGTCATAAAATTCCCGGTGGAAAAATATTTTATTTCTCTACAGTAATTTATCTAGATGATATTTTTAATTACAATGAAACAAAATCAGGAGCGATTTTATTTTTAACTGGCATTCTAGAGTCATTTTTAAAGACCATAAGGCTTAGTAATTTAATTATTTTTCAGTTATCTGTAAACCATCCACTAGAAAGTAGAGTTGTATTCAGTTGTTCCGTACCATTATCTATAAAATCATACAAGTTTTTAATTAATTTCGTCCGACCGGCGACTCCGGCATTTACTAGCATACATTTATTAGCATATTCATTAGCATTTATTAGCATAGGATCAATTTGTTATATGCGAGCCCCCTTAAATATTTATTTTATTCACTTTTTGGTATTTGTTGTTATAGCGGCAACATATTATACATCATCTGTGAAAATTTCCACTGTCTAACTATCACGGCTCATGAGATACAGCCTGGTGACAGACGAACAGACGGATAGACGGACAGACGGACAGCGGAGTCTTAGTAATAGGGTCCCGTTTTACACTTTGGTATGGAACCTTAAAAAGCGAACAAGTATTAGAATGAGAGGCGAACTTTATCAATTTTGTGTGAAGCCGGTTTGTCACATGTCATAGGTAAGAAATAAAATCATTGGCATCGGGCACCAGTGAAATAAATAAGAAAAATTGAATTATGATTATCATTGACTGAATTATATTACATATAATGTTTGGATCAAGCTCCTCCCAGCACTCGTGGGTTATTTCCCATAATTCGTTTGAATTTTGTGGTCTAAAATTTCTTTTATATATTTTTTTTACAATTAAACTCCAAACATTTTCTATCGGATTAATATCGGGACCATAACTGGGAGATAGCAGCACTTCCACATTATGAGTTTAAAGCCACTCCGTTACAGTATTAGCGGTGGGAACTAGATATTTATCTTGTTGATAAATTAAATTATTATTGAGATACATTTGTTCAGTAGATGGAAGCATTACGTTTTATAAAATGTGTATATAGTTCAAAGCTTCAAACCTTCCCTCAACTCGCCAACAAGCACCAGGCCCATGTATACTTATCCAGCTCCATACAGTTACAGGAGAAACGTCCAGATCTAAAAGCAACGGAGCTAGTATATCGTTCTTCAAACCTTGTATTGTCTGGACCATAAACACGAATTTGGCTGTTATAAGTCGACTGGAATATATTTTCATCAGTAAAAACGACCATGTTCCAAAATAGTCGCGGTATACATAGCTCATTGCAAAAATTATCCTTGACTGCCGCCGTTCTACAGTCAGTAAAATTTTTTTCGCAGCTGGACGATTTTTAAATCAGACTCCTTGGCCCTTCTGCTGGAGGTAGGTTGAGAGCCAGGAGATTCACAATCAATCACAGCATCCCTTGCCGTTGCAAATGGAGGGGATACTTTGGGATACTCTTAAGTATCCCAAAAAAGCAGCATCTTGTTCAGGGTTGGAAATTTTGGGAAGATCTAAACCAACTTTTCTCTTTAAGGAATCTTCTTGCTCCCAGCGTAGTACTGCTGACCTGGCGTCCACATATTTATTTTTTTAATATAAATTAAAAGTAGAGATATATCAAGTCAGTAATTTCAATTCAACAATTCTCTATCGAAGGTGATATATCTAAGGGCACCTAAGTTCGATGAGAGCCTTTAGCTAACCATCTATTTACCATCTCCTGGATGAGAGGCCATTTAATTCAGATACATTAAATTAAAAGAAGAGGTTCTAAGTATATAAACTTAGAAAACGTAAATTTAAGAAGAAACTTCGAAATTCCTCGAACTTTGAAATTGAAATAGAAATTGCAAAATTCATATCAATTCCATGCTATGAGATGATGCTCTGAGAGTAGTTCGTCCACCAGAAAATAAAATTAAAACAACTTTAACGGAATTCAAAAGACGATCTGGTAGCTTTATCCACTACGCAACCCTCGGCTAAGTATACCAAATTCATTGTTATGTTAGCCCTGCTTTTTAATGGCATATGGACCATATTTTGCAATGATACATGTTTACATAACAACAACGTAAGTTCTTTAATTGCTAACATTTTACATAATACACAAAATGTACTTACGTAACTTGTTTAATTTATTGCTGCAAATCATTTAAAATGATGTTTACTGCATGCGTCCAAACAAGCTTGGCATTTTTTCCGTTTTTTGCCATTAGCAGCACCAATTTTTCATTCCCATGGGCAAATAACAGCGCAAATATCGCACATGTTTATAACGAAATGCACTTTTGCGTAGAATCCACTACTATAAAATGCACTTCAAAAATAAATTACAATCATACCTGCTCCGGAAACACAAACGGGAAAATAATTCATTTTAATTTCGACTAAAAAATGACAGCATTAATTTGAATTCAAAAAAGCAAACAACGGCCGAACGTCATAAATTATATTAATTAGCCTCTACAAATGGCGACAGGGCATTATTATTAATGGGGCTGGTTAATTTCGTACTAAAAGCATTTTTGTTAGGGTTGACACACTACAGGGTTTTTAAATTTTTGATACGTGTAGCGGCCGAAAATAATGAATTGCCATTGTCGAGTTTTTCCGACTCGGAAATTAATTAATGTACAATGTTTGGTATTCATTGTCATTATTTTATTTCAGGCATTTAACGCGATCCGGTTCATGAAGTTGGTTGTGCTTTATTTAATCGGTTAAGGGAGAATTCCGTTTTATAATATTGCAGTTTGTATAGCATTAAATACATTTCGATTTCAAAAATATATATTTACTAGTTTTACTGTATACTAAAAAGTAGGGGTCTCAAATGAATCTTTGCAGAAAGGGAGTTCAGTCAACAAAAAGCAGTTCTGCGAAAGCTCGAAATAACCTTCCAAAATATTCGCATTATGTGCTTTAGGTTTGAAATTTAAAAAAATATATCATATACAGGATTTGTCATGGAAAGTTATGGAAAATTTATAAAAAACAGTGAGAAATGTAATATATTTATAAGGTGTAAGACTTCGATGATTCTACTACCATGAATATTTCCGGATGTTCTTGCTCAAGGAATTGTAATGTTTAGATCAAAATCCCTGTCGATATTTTTTTATTCTGGTACTATCGCATCGCTCAAGTAAAGCTTATTGTTATTTCACGATGGTAATCAAATAGATAGGGCGCTTCCATATAGAATGTTATTCTATGGGGTGCACTGGAAAAGTCTATATAATGTATGTAAAAAGGGGCAGACTTAACTTACAGGCTTTTTACTAAATTATGAGTCTCCTGGGACGTTCACATATTTATATCTATTTGACGATACTCTGACGAATTAATGTAAAAATTATCAAAATCAAATGCAGCTTGTTGCACATCTGTAAGTTGAAAATTGACAACATTCCGGTCCTTAGTTACGGGTTTTTGGTAATAAAAATTTAATTTGTTTATAAAAAATGTTTTTATAAAATATGTTTTTCCTTATTTTCCTGGACTACTGTTCGAACTTACGTTGAGAGTGCCACGTACCGCTGAAACTAAACGAATTTTCACGTTCAGCATAAATATACGTGCCCCGTCTATGCATCAACATGCCTCTGACTGGTTAGTTATGTTGGTCACACTGGGCTACTGGGATTCGTGAACACTGACAGTATTTTATATCATATAGCAGACCAATAGTTTACGGCGAATTTATATATCTATTTTGATGATCTATTACTACACGGTTCGCGAGAATTATCCCTATTACTGCTAGATTTATAGACGTTACTGACTGCCCACAGTTACAAAACATCGAAAAATGAAGCTGGGCATTAGGGAAATGCACCAAAGCCACACCGGTGAATGAGCGTTTTTGTAAGTTTAAAATAAAACACTGCGTCACTTCCGTGACACGACAGCAATGAAACATGGTTCATTGGTCTCGTCACCATCAAAACAGTTTACTAATAAATAATAAGTGGGTAGGTATGGTTATATCGATGCGTTACATGGATTTATGGGTTCCAATAATTTAAATTTACTGCCAAAAACCACCAACTCAAGTCCAATCCAAAAAAAAGGAAAATATCGTATAAACACAGAAAAGCGACTAGCCTAGACTGGACTAGACATACTGGAAATTAAATTAGATTATCATCTGCTTTGGTATATTATTAGCGTTTGCTGTTTACCTAACGGAGTATAAATATTATTTTACAATATAAATTTTAGTTTCAATGCCAGATTAAAAAATATGGAAATATGAAAAATATGGAAAAATAACTATTTTTGGATGCCCTGGGGCCCGTTGAAAAATTGGAGTACGGATATTATATTTTTTTAATTATTATTAGTTTATATGTTGAGTATATAATTTTCTCGCACAAGACTATGCCGTAATTAAAAAAATATTTTATTTGGTGCTTTCGGCCCACAATGTCAACAAAACGTTATTAGGTATTATGGTTGATTGGGATTTTACTGTTTAGTAACATCCCAAGTCAAGTAGTATCAAGGTAATGTAAAGGTGAATTCTTTGCTAAATACGATTCCAGTAAATATGCTGTATTATATAAAAACACTAATAAATAAACAAAATATTCGTTATAAATAGCAATTTCACGAGGACCGCATTCACTTTTTAATCAAGTAGGTACTGGTGAAATGCACAGTGTGTTGCAAAATAATATGAAAAGCATGTGGCGGAGTTGTTATACACACAAGAAAAATTTTGATTTGGTTTATCTACCAGTATAAAAATTAGAAGACCTTGAACTTATATAAAAATATTGGGTGCCTTTTTTGGAACTGAGTGTAGATTTGTATTAGATTCCTATGTGAAAACCGTTTACAGGCTGGACTATTAACAGCGATGTCCAAATTAAGGAATTAATTTGCCAGATAATATTCTCAACGCTAATAAATGGGATCGATTGAAAGATAAAACCGTCCCAGTAAAAAGCCGCAGCGGAATATTTCTCGTAACTTATTATATATTAGGTTCGGTCCCTCGTCGGTATTTGCGTACGAAAATCAATGAATAGCGTTAAATCGTAATGACATCCAGTATGTCGTGTGGTTAGTGTAATTTAAAATCATCGTATATGAGGTGTAGCCCCGCGTCTGGGGACGGCGACGCACTGACGCACTCCAGACCGGCAGATGGGCCGCGGGAGCCTCCCCAAAGCCCTTTGGGATCGAAAATTAATGAGAATTCTTGTTATTGCCGTCATGACAACAGCCACTGTTGAGGAGATTTGGACTTTGATTCGCAGATCATCCAGTAGGCTTTATTACAGCTATGACTGCTGTTATCGAGGATTAAGTATAGTGTTATTGCTTATTACTCTATGCATATTTTAACAGTCGAAATAAGGACTGTAGCATTTTTATCGTACATCAGTGCCAGTGCCAAAGAGCAATATAAGTTAAATTGGGAAACTGAATACCTTTAATTCTCATGCATAGATACCTTAAATTTTCCTCTGTTTGAAGTTACCCAAAAGAAATAAGTGGTCACATAGAAATGTGTTAACTTTATAATATAGGTATTAGGTGTAATATTTTATAGTCTCCTCTCTACGCAATCGAATCAGGGGTGTTTAAGAATCATGTGTTAATACTGTTAATACGGATAATTTTAGAACATCCTGTACATTTTTATATTTAAATATAGGATTTAAATCATATGTCTAGCTGACGATGATGAGAACAAATTTAAAAAAATATTTAACCAATTCTACGGTAATTTTAACCTTCAAACAGTATAATTGCTTGCACATTCTTCGCTAGTAAAATTTTTCGTCCTATATTGCCTAAAATTAAAAATTCAAAAATTAAAAAATACTACTATTTCTTCTTTCTTCTTTCTTCTTTCTTCTTTCTTCTTTCTTCTTTCTTCTTTCTTCTTTCTTCTTTCTTCTTTCTTCTTTCTTCTTTCTTCTTTCTTCTTTCTTCTTTCTTCTTTCTTCTTTCTTCTTTCTTCTTTCTTCTTTCTTCTTTCTTCTTTCTTCTTTCTTCTTTCTTCTTTCTTCTTTCTTCTTTCTTCTTTCTTCTTTCTTCTTTCTTCTTTCTTCTTTCTTCTTTCTTCTTTCTTCTTTCTTCTTTCTTCATGATCCGGCGAACCGGCCCGAAAAACCTTTACATTTATTTATCTTTAGCTAGGCCGCATCACCCCCATTTGAAAAACTTACAATTCATCAGACCAATCTTAAAATTAATTTCACACAACAGTTAACACCCAGAGCGCCAAAAAATGTTTAACAACCAATATATATCCGACCCACTTTTATGGAAGTATGTAAATATATAATTTTGAAGTTAATAATACACTACCTCGGTTTAATTTAAGTACGCTCTAACGAAATTATAACGAAAGCACGGTCTGCCTGACTCGGACATCAATAATGCGGCTATTTAGACATGCTATAAGGCCTAACTGGTAATTTATTCACTATGTAATTTAGTAACCGATCATTGCTGTTGAGCTTAGTTTAATAATAACCCGATGAAGACGTTACAAATATCGATGTTAGTAAGCATGAATATTGAACATATCCCTATTTGAAAATTTCTCAATAATATGAAGATTCTGTGGGTATTAAAAGGCAATAAAATATTACTATTAATTACGTATTTTTTAATACTCTCTGCTGGGATATTTTATTATGTAGCACAATTTCTGTTTTCACTTGCTTCGATATTTCTGTTGTAAGTTCCTATATTAAAGCGTTATAGTGTAAAATAAATACATTATATTCCAATCCATGTTATCCATATAAAATATCATTGGTTTATTGTGCATCACAAATCTTTTACTTTTTATGTCCGTGTCGCAACTCAATTTATTTCGCTTAATGTCTTCGTCAGGACAGTTACTATTGCAAGTATAACTTAAGGCAAGTATAAGTTGTTAAGGAATGGGTTAGACGGGCAGTAGCGAGTAATAAAGTATGCTACAAATTTCATTCGTATACGTATGCGTATCGGAATTCAGAAAAAAATTGAAATGAAAAGTTACCTACCAGACTAGAAACGTATTTTGAATATAAGTAGGTAAAATAAATTGTCCTCCGGTATTTTAGTTTTTCCTAGAGACACCTACATTTTTCTAAATTTATTTTGAAAACACCCTGTATCCGAGTTATTCGCGATTGAAAATGTGTTAAAAATGCATGTTTTTGGGCGTTTTTTTGTGAATAACTCAAGAACTTCCCGTGATTTCAAAAAAGTTGTAATGACCAAAAATGGGGCTTATAAGAAAACAAAGAGACTGCTTTTTTTATGAATGCGCTAGATAAAATAATAAAGGGAGTTATGGCGCTTGCTAAAGATTGCATTATAACTAAGCGAGTTACGATGCAAACCGGTGGGCCACTCAAATTTTTGAGAAAAAATGTGCTCTAAAACCCCATCCATTCCCACCAGAATGGATATAGACCATTATCCTTTCTTAATTACCTACTTTATTTTGGTAAGTAAAAAATGTGATAAAAATGAGAAACGTATTTTTCAAATTCCTTAAAAAAATACCTTATTTTCAAAATAAGTTTAAAACCGTTAAATGAAGGAAGGTTCCTTCAATCAACGCTGTTAGTAACGACCATAGACATATTAATACGTCTATGGTAACAACCTAGCATTGCAAAATAAAATCGGATTCCACTCGTACCTATGTCATGAATACTCGTAGGTAAGTACTTCATTCACATTATTGATACATTTTCTAATTATAGCCTCGTCAAATTATTTAGGTACAGAGTACAGATCTTAGATAAGTAATACAATCACATTATAGGTATTATCTTAAGATTGATATACAATTCGATTATCATTGTCAAAATAAAATAAATTAAATACGCACATTTGTATACGATTTTCCAAGTGCGATGGTGGTGTAATGGTCAGCATAGTTGCCTTCCAAGCAGTTGATCCGGGTTCGATTCCCGGCCATCGCATTCACTTTTTACTTTTTTAGTATTATTTTGTTTATTTAAAATACGATTCAATAATACACAACTGCTGTCTTTAAGAAATTTATTATTGTAAAATTTGTATACCTACTACAGTACTTCTAATTTTAAGTAATAATTTCATAATATATAAGTGCCATTGATTGACTCTATCAAGTAATAATGATGTACGTTCTCCTCCCTACGAAAGTACACTTTTCTGTTTTAAAAAGGTATAGCATAAGCGAAAGTAAACTGTTAGGTTAGAAAGCAAGACGGTTTAAATTGTGTTTTAGGTATATAAAATCTGAAAAGTTATGCTATAAAATATGAAAAGTTTAATACATTACACTTAAGTCAATTGCATTATAACGAAGCGAGTTACGTCTTACGATACAAAAACGGTGGCCACTCATGATTTTGGGAAAAAAATTACCGAATCCTAACCCCAGCCATTCCCACCAGAATTGACATTGACTGTAACCTTTTACAAATTACTTTATTTTAGTATGAGTTATGTAAATGTCAGCGAAAGATTTGGCCGGGTTAGAATGCGTGTTTTTCGATAAAAAAATTGAATAAAACGATGAAAATGAAAAAAGTATTTTTCAAATTTCTTAAAAAATTACCTGTAAAATAGTTTTTGAATGGAAGTGGTAGCTTCATAATTAAGATAGTTATAGTAAAAAACCAATCGCATATTTTCGGAGGATTTTACAATAAATTTTAAAAAAATCGATATTTTCGGATCCGTTCAATATCCATCCGCATTTTTCCGCTTTTAATTCGGATGGATCAAATAACGTTGCTTTCGTCCATATATTTGCGATGCAGTGTGTTCTTTCCATTTGTTGGCGTAATTCCACGTAGCAAGCAGGAAGCGTAGAAGTTATTTAATTGTTATTGGTTTTAGAAAGGCTCGTTTACATTTTTTATCGTGGAATTTCGATGGAACAATTCGTATCGGAGCTCATTAACTTTGTCGCAAGATTTGATATCATACATAGCGCCAATGGATGATCCAATAATGGAGAAAGTTTTTTTATTTAAATATGTACCTATTACCAAAATCACCGAATTTGGATATTCTTTTGACTTAGTATTTTCTATGGACGTTGTTTTTCTTTTCCAGGTAATGCTTTGCACATTTATAATCCCAGGGATCCATGAAGCGCATTGACATCGATAATGTGATGTTTGTCAGAAATTCCGCACTCAATCCAAAGTTTCGATTTAATTTTGTGTAAATTTGCTATCGAAATTACTACAATATCTGTAACTGAACACTTAATTACAATATTTGTATTTGAATCAATTTTGAATTGAAAGCATCATACATTATTTTCGTGAGGAGAACAGCAAAATTCCGCTTTCGTCGTTCGAATGACATTACCGTCAACATCAACTTGATATGAGTAGCACTCTACATAATTCAATACAATTGTTTTATTACTGACAGTACATATTCTTGAGTTTGCCAATGGGAAATCAAAAAGTCGACTAAATCTCTTTGAATTTATTATTTCGCAGTTCCTGTGTCCAGGATCACCCACACCAGATTAGCTTAATTCCAAATTTACATGAAAACGATGGAGATTGAAAGAATTCCGAGGTATAATAGACTATTTTTATCTTCAACGACTGGACTATTACGCATAATCCAGTCGTTAATAATAAGAACATGTCTGAAGCGAGTCATCGGTGTCGTTAACTACAATATAGAATATACCCTACTTTAAGATATGCCATTATGTAAACCAAGTAAAGTATTTATCAAAATATAGCCATACGCAGTCCGGCATCAACTACCTATAATCAGTCTTTTCTAAGTATTGTCTAATAGTTGCACGCTAGAGGCTACTATTAAAATACTCGCCCCGATATGAACAGCAAGAATTCAAGAAAAAAACAGCACAGTCTGCGGTCTTAAAGCACGCCACCACTATGACATTTGTGTAATAGGTTCTCCCTAAAACTCGCTTTAATGTGTCTAATTGAAGCGGTCTGTGTAATTGCTCTATAGTCAAATCATTAAGTTGCATACCCGCAATTACAATAATTCCTCCCAAATTTAAACGTTAGGAGCCGCCGAGCTATTGTCAGTTGGACGTACAGGCTAATCGACATGCAATTGTTTCGACCCGGCAACACCCAATTGTACCACAAGCTCACACCGAACCGAATCCACAAAACTGTTGCTTTAGTTAACGGCATTATTATTAGGTTAAATACAATTCGCAGCTTATGCAATTTTCCTTATACTAACATCGATCTACCATTAACATAAATGCTGGTCCTCCACGGTACCAATAACAGACCCATTATTATTATTATCATCATTAATATCGGAATTATGGCCCATTAGTTTCGTTCCACCCACTACATTTAATGTTAATTTTGAGTATATATTTTAGAAAACATCATTTTCATAGCTATTAAGTATGAAGTCACCGATGGGTTGTTTATATTGCAATTGGACGGAGCCATTTAAGGCTACAATTTAATAGGAAAACGATGAATATCTAAAATTGATATTCAAACTGGTATCTAATTAAATATACACTCGAACGAACTCGGCATTGATGAGTAGGAGAGATAATCATCTACATAATAGACTATAATGACTTTATTAACGTTGTATCTATTGAATAACGCTGCATATTGTGTAAATCATTAGATGAAACAATAAACATGTCATTGTTGGTGACGCGCTTTTATATAAGCCGCTATAAAAGCTATCTGTATAAGTGTTCATAGATTATGCACATAAATCTGGTCGTAATATTTCCACACAAATAAATAGAAAGCATATGGCTGTGGCGCGATAAAACGAAAATGTTAAGTTTTATTTACAGTCGGATTTAGATCTGAAAACTTTCCAACGGAAACTTTGACATCTATTAAAGGGTTTAGGGAAATAGGAACGGACGCACTTAAAAAATGGAATGCAAGTAAATCAGTTGGAACGTCAGTTCTTAGACGGTCAAGCTGAAATAGGGCCTGAATGAAAGATCTTAACGTATATAGAAAGCCATTGAAAAAGGTACAATGAGCGGGATAGGCGCATCTTTTTCACTTTTCTCTCAATAATGGTAAAAATACTGATTTTAGAGAAAAAAGTTTCGAACAAAAGTTGTTCAGCGGATGATTTTATGTAAGGATTACACATTTAAAAAACCGAAAAATTTTTTTCGCTGTAATATTTACTAAAACACGAGAAAAAATTAAAATACGATAAAATATAGGAAAAAAATTGCTTAATTCGTTTAAATTGGAGTATATATAGTACATAGTCATCATAATGCTTAGCAAAATGCGCTGTGTCTAAATGAAACATTTTGATATGGCAAAATTGTTAAATTCAAATTTCGGAACGCACCCTAGCCTGTCACAGCGTACCGATTATTGATGAAAATTATTGCAATCGTTAGGTAATAACAGTATCTTTCAAAATTTCATTTACTAAATTTTTAGTAACAAAAAACCCGTAACTAAGGACCATAATTTTGTCAATTTTCAACTTAGAGTGCAAGAATTTAACTGCATTGGCTGATTTTTACATGAATCTAAAAATAGGAGCCGAAATACGAGACATTGATTTTTTAACACGCATCAGCCGTTCTCATTAACTTAAACATTCGAAATTTGGCTGGTAATAAGTAGAAATATTAAGCTGTACACTGAGTTTTTTTCATAGCGAATCGAACAATTTTTCGTTATGAAATCGTTGTTTAATATAGGGCATATACGCGTGTCCACGCGGTCGTTCAGCTGCCTCAGTCAGCCGATGTGCTGCTTATTTTACGTTCAATCAAGCGTATAACCTACAATTTTACATTTTAACATGGAAATACGCAGCTCATGCTTATTTTTCGTGTTTTCTAGTGGGATAACGTTGTTTTGTCGGTTACATTATGTCACTCGGCTATGAATGAATACACAAATGTTTGCAATTCACTATTATCTATTTAAAAGAGACATTAAAATTATATACGGTGTCGTCAGAATACAAAAAAATTTGGTATCCTGTTTTCTCTGTGCTAATTTTTCTTCTTCTTCTTGTATATCCTGTACAGTGTCGCCCATTACTGAAAATATTTATTCAATACTTCGCGTATAGAACCGCAGACCTGGCTGGAGGGAAGCGGGGCTAAATCGACCTCTGTATTTTCAAATAAGAGATTTTTTTGCAAAAATGTTCTTGAGGCGTTCTGTAACTTTTATACCTTAAAATTTAATATTTAAAGAGTGAAAAAATAAACAAGCTAGATTATTTAGACGAGTCTAAAAGTTTGCTAGGTGCTTGCAGAATTATTTTTCAAAATGTATTTAAGGCACACTGAAATTTTAGCAGCTAATTGTTTATGACTAAAAATAAATATTTTATAACAGTCAGGCCATTTCGGTGGGACATTCTACCTGCCAGGTGACCGAGAACGTTATGTATGAGTGTGAGTGAGCAATGCTTATAGGTAGGTTGCAGTGTGAGAGAGAGAGAGAGCTGTTTATGTCCCAGATCGGCAGCTGTCTGTGTCCCAGAACCCTGCGGTGCTATTGGCTTGGGTAAGACCACATAACTTACATTACCCCAAGTTGTTGATAGATGAAATTTTGGAGTAGTTATAAGATTGTTGATCGTATTTTTTTTATTTTATAATTTTATATATTTAAACACTCTCATCGATAAAGCTTCAAATTTCGTCGAAATCTTCTTCATGTAATTGTAAATTTTTATGATAATTAGTTTTCGGGTTTTCTTCTAACTCGTAATTTATTGAAATATTCCTTTCGCCAAATGCGACAATTATTTAAGGTATCCGAATTTTATATTTTTTATAAGTTTCTGTTTCCTCAATAAATCCTTCGTACACAACATTTTCTTACAAGTGTATTGGAAGAGCCAGTTTATTTCCATGGCCCGCTAGGTCACCTGACTTTACCTGTCTGGATTTTTGTCCTTGGGGTAGGGTGAATAATTTAGTGTTTCAAGAACGACGACAAGAGGAGGTTTTTATATGGTTTTTCCGTACAAATTTAGAATACTGTTAAACACATCCAAACAAAGAAAATAATCTGTATTGCAGCTTGCCCCTATTTATATCAACCTAGGCCTATTAAAAACGACGTACCGACTGGCCTATGTTTAGGGAACTATTTAGGGGACTTTCCAACAATGTAGGTCTCAGCTATCTTTTCATATCCAAAAATTAGGGGTTACTCGCTAATAAGTGACGTTTAAACTCCAAAAGCTGCGAAACGTTTTTACCCTCCAAAAGTATATCGACGTGTCCACGAAATTTTTACAAAAGCACCACGTCAAATTTTCGTTGTGCCCCTGTGTATTCCCTTATAATTAGTAGAAATTAGGCATTTATATATAATTTTCTGGATCCTGAAACATATCGAATTAATTTGACTAAATACCTTTAAGTCCAGACGAAAATTTGTTGGTGTTGGTGTTACCACTTGTGGCGATACGGCTGTCTGTCTTTAAGTGAGATCTTCGGATTGTGCCGCTCGAGGAACTGATGCCCCCTGTGTTTCTCTGCAGGGGTTCACACCTGCCCCCCGGATTATTTAATATATTCACATTCCGGCGTTAATCATTCCAACAGTTCTTCATCATGATACCGCTCTCCATTGGCACCCTTAAACAAGAAAATAGCATACAAGAATTTTATTTTATACAAAAAAATAGCAGGGACCATTATTATTTACTCCAGATTATTATTATGATTTATTTCGATACGGGCATATTAATAATAATAATAATATTTATTGATCAATTAAAATACAAAATGTACATAGTATGGTAGTCATTTTAATAAATAATGTATAAGACTCAGTAAAAAAATGTATAATGTATAATAAAAAACCCGAATAGTTGTTATACATAAAATAGTACAAAATCGTATAAACAGGAAAGTATATAAAATCGTCATACAATTTTGAAATGTTTAAAAGACCGGTTCTCTAGTTAAAAAGTCACATCATCGGCAAACAAAGTTAAGTGACCAGTTGTTACATAATTTGGGACATATATTAATATATAAAATAAAGATTAATGACCCTAAAACAGATCCCTGAGGAAATCCAAACATGGTATTATAGGGAACCGATTGAACAGAATTAATGTCAACTTTTAGTATCCGCTACTTCGATAAAAAATTAATCTCTGTTTGTGAAAATACTTTGTTGTACTTCTGCTATAATAGTGTATTACTTATTGAGTGAAAAAGGACAGCTACACGAGTATGAAGTTTTAAACACGAGTGATAGGCGAGTGTTTTAATGATACGATTGTAGTAATGCCATGTTTTAGGAATACGATACATTATCCACCAAAACTGAAAAATATCAAACTCTAAGTTGAAATTATTAATTATAGTAATTTGCCCTATAGGCAACTGATAATTATTTTATACGTATAGTTGGTTGCCACAATACAAATGAAAATCACTCAGCGCGGGAAATCGCTTAACAATGGTAATCAATAAATGTTCTGATTGGCCAAAAAAACTGAAGTGTTGTGAGCATAACACTTCAGTTTTTGAAGAAAAACATATTTTTCAATAGTAGTGGATGAACTTAATTTATCCTATCTTATAAGAAAATGACGTCAAAATGTTGACTTAAAAGGGGCACTTCTTACTCATGCAAACTAGATGGAGCCACTACATTTTTTAGGAAGTTATCCAATTTTAACAAAATTTCAAGGACGCTGATATAACTCCTGATTAAAGGACCCCTTATCAAATACATGCGGAAATGGCTTTCGGTGAAATTCTTTTTAACCGGGGGGAATCGATCACTTTTTTGATGCTGAAAAAACTTGGCTCTGAAAATCCCGAGGTCAAAAGTTACAAACCAAAATAGTTATAGCCCGGGATATTATGAGACGCATTCATTGGTAAGAAATTTGCAGATATCCATTTTCCAGCGCGCTCTAGCGGCGGAACAGAAACAAATAAATTATATTAAAAATGTATATTTGATCTGTTTCAATTTTGTATAGAATGGTCTTTTCGATAAAACGCATAGTGTTTTAGATATAGGCGAAAACCCGGAAAAAGTGCCAAAAATAAAAAAAATGGTTTTGCAAAAAAAAAATTTCCGGGAAACAAATCTGTCAGCAAAGTTCAGATTCTTATTCAGTGAAAATGTGAGAAAATTACGACTATGGGAAAATTTTACCCTATTTGCCTTTCCTGTTCCTAATATGCATAGCCTCAATAGAATTTTTCTTTATCCAAAAACAATTTTTCTGCCAAATCTTACGTTGCGTTAACATTTCAATCTTTCGAGATAGCGTGTTCATAAAAAAATGTAACGCCAGTTAAAGAATTATTACGAGTAATATCAGCAGAGAGAAATGAAGTGGATATGATTGGGAGAAAAATGGAAACCAAAATTAACTAGTGAGCTTTCCACGCACCATCCTTGCAGAATTATAGGCAAATAATTTCCTTAATTACGAGGAATTAACTTACATGTAAGCACTCAATGCACTGTTCGTGTAATGCCGGTTGAGCAACCTTAAAAAATATCCCCGTTACGCCCATGGCCAGAAGGATACATTATACCTCGATGATGTCTCTATTAAACCATTTGTAAGCGTTGTCCGAGATAGTAGATTATTAATATGAAGTGTTATTATGAGTGTTATTGTAATCCTCCACGTCCCATGATTAAATTATTATTATTTAACACATGGATTTATTTCCAACTAATAACATGCCGAATCATCCTAGTTGGATATATAATACATAGTGTTCCACACAATGCCCGGCCATTGTGCCCATTATAAATAATTAAATCGAAGGAAATAAATTACTCATTTGAATATTAACTGTTAATTAAGAATTAAATGATTGTCTGCCTTACAAGGCGCGCTACTATCACTTGGCATTGTCGTTTTCGGTCAGTCCGTTGCAAAACGTTTAGGCGTCATCGACGGTTGTCACAGTTTAATTTCTGTTCCAGATTGTTATTTTCAGCAATTATTTGTCTGTAAAATACACAGCTAGGTTAGGTATATATAGTATGGTGTATGTTTCAACTGACATACATCCCAAAAACTACATAATATACAGCGTGATCAGTTAAGGCTACGAAGCGTCTATATCTGTCATTACTGCTTCATTCCGGCCGTCATTATTGCTACACAATTTATATGACATAAAAGCTTGTCGCAAAATTTAGCTGTGTAGATAAACAATAATACAATATGCAACTTGATACTGACATAGGTAATTCTAAGAAAAAAATAGGTAAATCTCGCTACAAGCTTTTATATCATATAAATTGTGTAATGTAATAAATTGATGGGTTTCATTTAATTTAAAGTTTATTGTCTTCTTTTTAGAGCATTTAAATAAAAGCTTGTTTTTAAAAATGTTTTTTTTTGTTTTGTTTCCTTTCTTTACAAGCTGGATCTTGTTTTAAGTTGTTATACAAATTTAAACAAATTTGTTTTGCTTGGACTTGTTCCTATACGACTTTGTTCCTATGTTCCTATGTTTCCTATGTTCTCATAATTGAATAGCAATTCAAGAATCTGGTAGAACAACAAGTATTGTTGTAGGTGAAGACGTAGACTTGTTAGTAACGTAGATTGCACGAGCGCTTATTGATAAAATTTAGGCAAAAATACCAACAAAATTTATTGTACACAAAGCTTAAGCTTGTATCCTATGTGTAAAAATCATATTTTATTTTTACATGTAATTACCAATTTAATTCAAAGGATTTATTTGGTAATTAAAGAACATTTGGAATATCGTCCAAGGACAATACCATCTCCAGGACCAGCCAGACATCCACGCGCAAGTAGCGACGTGGCAATTGAAGCGCTCCGGGACGATAACGAAAATGAAAATGGGAAGTATTTAGCAGCTCCTTGCGCCAAGTGGCGTATTATCTGCCATTGGTCTTGTTCATAGTCCAATGAATGGACTTCGAAAAAGTGAAAAATTAGAAGTTGAATAATCATGTTGCTGTCGTGTCTCTCATCGAAGACTTTTTGGTTTTCTTGGGAGTAAAAATACCAAACGAAAAACCCCTGTAAATATGTAATTACCAGTTGCAATACAACATCAGCTATTTTGCACAGAGGTAAAATGAATGCCTTTAAAGTATTTGAAACGAATAAGGAATATTACGAATTACCCCCAATTTAATAAAAAATAATGATTTTAATAAAAAATGATATCCGTATTATCCTGGCTATGTATAAAGCACCAGTAAAAGAAGTATCTAATGATAAAATCACAGATTTTTGACGTCTGCAACATTATCATAGCTTAAAAACCTGTTCTCTTCCGCCAACATCTAGTGCTGCTCAGCGACATTTATATCGTGTCTACTACGAAGTGCAAATATGGCTTGGCAAGGAGCTTCACCCTGTAGACTGAGAATGGACATTGCATGATTAAATTTTGGATACAGTTAAAACTCTTCTGCCACCCGCTCCTGATAGTCTACTGAATAAATTTGTTGTAATTTCACCTTAAATTGTGGTTGTAGGCCATGCCTATTGGGCGCCACTTAAAAACCCGCATCTAGTACTCTCTACATCAAAGGTGGTGTGGAAAGTAGTGTACGTATCATGAAAAACATAAACGTTACGAGTTCTCGAATTGAATTTTATCGGAAACCGTTAGTCTTTCGAAAAAAAAAGTAGAGCTTTCCCCTACTTTTTCTACTGTGCAATGTCTCTATTCCCCGTATTAATAATGTGAGATGTACTGTATACTATTTTAAGAGTGAATGCAATGCTTGACAAGCTCTAAATTATTCTTCGGTTATATATTTGACGTATGAAATACCAAATATTTTTTTTATAAAACGTGACAACTCGCTCAGACGATTTTCATGCTCAAAAGGAAGGTTCAAAGGTAAATTTCCTTAAATTTGGTTAAAGCCGCCATCGGCTCTGTGTTAGTTCTCACAATGCTTTGCTCTCTAATAATACGAATATAATAACACCTTAGAAACGTGGTAGTAACTCTGTGGATGCGCCCTAATATTACCAAGAGATTTATAGGGATGTTCTGTTAAACGCCTCTATAAGATTTAGTAGACCGACACGGAAATTCAATTAAGTTATTAATATAATAACAGAAAATTAGTGCTTGGACAGGGCCCGAAACCAAAAATTTAGAAGGCACTTACTCATTTCACTTTTAGACTTCACTTTGGCATATAATCTCCACAGAAATGCATGAAACAAATAATGTTATATCCCTGAATTATTGCCGGAAACTTTACATCGTTGTTTTAATATTATCAAATTTTCTTTTCTTAAAAAAAATCCTGTAATTAAATCTAGCAATGCTTGACAAGCTCTAAATTATTCTTCGGTTATATATTTGACGTATGAAATACCAAATATTTTTTTTATAAAACGTGACAACTCGCTCAGACGATTTTCATGCTCAAAAGGAAGGTTCAAAGGTAAATTTCCTTAAATTTGGTTAAAGCCGCCATCGGCTCTGTGTTAGTTCTCACAATGCTTTGCTCTCTAATAATACGAATATAATAACACCTTAGAAACGTGGTAGTAACTCTGTGGATGCGCCCTAATATTACCAAGAGATTTATAGGGATTTTCTGTTAAACGCCTCTATAAGATTTAGTAGACCGACACGGAAATTCAATTAAATTATTAATATAATAACAGAAAATTAGGGCTTGGACAGGGCCCGAAACCAAAAATTTAGAAGGCACTTACTCATTTCACTTTTAGACTTCACTTTGGCATATAATCTCCACAGAAATGCATGAAACAAATAATGTTATATCCCTGAATTATTGCCGGAAACTTTACATCGTTGTTTTAATATTATCAAATTTTCTTTTCTTAAAAAAAATCCTGTAATTAAATCTAGCACGAGGGGAATTCATTTCGTTTACACAATTATCTCTTAATAAAATGCGTCATAAATAAGTATTATCTTGTTTAATATTTGAAGAATTTGTTTATATCACCCCAAAATACAAATGAAATTTCTTTAACGCTTACTACAGTCTGACAGACTTGACAACAATGTTTATTGGTCACATGTCTTACAGTTGATGAGATGCATTAGTTTTTATGCACGTTTATATTTATATTTTTATTTCTATATGTATATATATATATATTGAAATACATGAAATACCAGCACTAATAGCAGCTGTAAATGAATGGACCAATACTATAAAATATAAATAAGTCATATAGCATGAGTCAGACAGAGAAACAGCTGAAGTACACAAGCGCAAACTGCATAACAAAGACGGCAGAGTATTTGACTAACCACGTTCCCGTGGCAGCGAAGTAAATTCGTTATAATTAAATAAATAATAAGCGGGAAAATCAATTAATAGCACTGATAAGTATATAATAATATACTATAACAGATTATCAATTGAAGAATGGTAAACTAAACATAATTTGAATTATATATATTAAAACATTGGAATCGAGATTAGGTTTATTTGTTTTTCCATTACGTTATCTACATGTGTAAATCAATAAATTGTTACGAGATACATTAGCCTTCGTTATGTTGTGTGATGTATGGTTTTCATAGCTTCCACTATATCCCACTACTGAGATAGGTACAAAACAGTAGTTTAAAGAGTTTCCACTAGATGTCTCTAATAAAAACTTTAAGCTTTAAGTCTCAGCTCAACTGTTACATACAGGATGTGCGAACGAGCATATAAAGTAAATAAAAATAAATAAATTCTCTATAGGTATTTTATAAAAATGTTTCCCGCCCCCCATTTCATTTAAGTTAAAAAAACTACTAAAAATTGTTTAAGACAACGATGTGCTAACCTCACTTATCAATTATTAATAAATCTACTAAGTGACTATGTTGCTTGTTCCTGACCCTCTGGAGCTCTGTATCTACTTACCAAAAATAATCGTAACCACCGTGTATCTGGCAAATAGAAACATCACCGTTCGATGTTTTGATTTGCATTTAAAAGGAAACAATTTATATTTTAATCAACGCCTCGTCGGGGCATAATAGAAACCAGATTGATTAATAAACTGACACGGAGCTTACGCTATTAATATCAGTTAATATATTGTGTGCCGAAGATAGACCCTCATCATCATCGTCCGACCAGAGCGAATTGCGGAGCTGTAGCGCCCCTGTAATTAATACCGAAATTCTCTTCCAAGAACATTTCGGTGCACGCCTAGATTTCAATCAGCGTGTTTTGACGCTGCGTTATTATATACCCACTTATTAGTTTCGGGATACCTAACTAATAAACTAGATTCGGCCAGTTTTGCATACTTTATTGTTTACTTTGGGTGGAGGCGCGGGTCTAAATTATACGACACCGGCGACGTTGCTGATACACCGAAACAAGATGTTATATTAGTTAATGGAAACAAATAACAAAAGGAAATCATTTTAGACCACGTGCAGTTACAGCGACTATGTCTCTCATATTATAAGAACCAATGATTTTAACAATTCGGACCAATAAGAATGAAACTTGCAAACATTGCATTCTAAGTGTGCTTATGTGTGATGGGTGTAAGAATACATATTTAAAAAGTTCCCACCCCTAAGTGGTAAGCTTCATCCCTGCCTCACTCCCTTTACGGACCGCACATTGTTTTTTTACAATATCTTTTAGACGCTTTATCTAGGGGAAAAACAAACATAAGTATAGGAAAGGTTTGCCACAAAATTCTCTACAAAAAAGTTTCTGTGTTATGTATCGAAATTTCTATTACCTTTTATAGTATTAAATCGTAAACTGTAAGGCATATATGGGCAACCCCCGTGCCGGATCCGGCCCTCCACCAGCCTCAATCCGGCCCGCGAGAGATTCAGAAAATTCATGTAACGATATCAATTCATGTAACGATATCGGGTGACAAACCGATAAACATTCGGGAAGCCGCTCGTTCGATCGAGAGTATTCTAGTAGCTTATTGGGGGAATATATAAACCGCTCAGCGCGCGTGTGTTTTCATTACTTCTTACTTAACAACTGATAAAGTTCGCGTCGCATATTCGTGTACGGTCAAGAGTACCACGCGGGAAATATTCAAGCAAATACTATTAATATGTCTGGTTTAAGAAAGCGGAAAGTGGACACAGAATGTCGTCAATTCCAAGACAATTGGATTGAGGAATACTTTTTACCCAAATCGGTAATATATGTTGGATAATGGCCAAACAATATCTGCAACTGGCCTGCTTACGGCTGTTTGGCTTACAGCTAGCGAAACACTTGTGCCCACATAATTTTGGTAGGACCCGACTCTTAAAAAGTTGATAGTAATACGGACCTAAAATTTTCAGAAAGAAATAAATACCTGACACATTTTTAATGTAAATTCCTACCTTTTTTACAATTGAAATAGAATTCCTATTCCCCTTCGCTATATGCGGTGTTAGGCTATCAATTAGGTTTCTAGTAGATTGTTTATTATCTAAGCATTTGTATGAAATTATTGTTGGACATATCAGAAAGGCCCATTTCGTCCGAGAATTCAATAAACTAATTTTCACTGGAGGGCTTGGTGGCATGTAGGAGGTAATTTTATTCGCTTATATCTCGGAAACTATGTCGTA
>CAXKVY010009947.1:0-33676 GCA_964058915.1 Tetropium fuscum
ATGGTCGTTTTTACTGATGAAAATATATTCCAGTCGACTTATAACGGCCAAATTCGTGTTTGTCGTCCAGACAATACAATATTTGAAGAACGATACACTAGCTCCGTTGCTTTTAGATCTGGACGTTTCTCTGTAAATGTATGGGGCTGGAAAAGTGTCCATGGGTCTGGTGTTTGTTGGCGAGTTGAGGGAAGGTTTAATATTTTGTTTAACTATATAAACATTTTAGATAACGTAATGCTTCCATCTACTGAACAAATGTATCCCAATAATAATTTAATTAACAACAAGATAATTGTCCAGTTCATACCGCCAATGCTGTAACGGAGTGGCTTTAAACTCATAATGTGGAAGTGCTGCAATCTCCCAGTTATAGTCCCGATATTAATCCAATAGAAAATGTTTGAGGTTTAATTGTAAAAAAAATATATAAAAGAAATTTTAGACCACAAAATTCAAACGAATTAAGGAAAATAATCTACGAGTACTGGGAGGACCTTGATCCAAACATTATATGTAATATAATTCTGTCAATGCCGAATAGATTGGCTCAAATAATAGAAAAAGATGGTTATATGAGCAAATATTAGATTTTATTTTAAATATTCTTGTTATTGTTTTTTGTTTTGTTGGAATTTTTATAAACTGTTACATATAAATATAATTCAATATACATAATTAAATTTATTTATTTCACTAATGCCCGATGCCAATGATTTGATTTCTGACAACCTATAACATGTGACAAGCCGGCTTTACACAAAAATGATAAAGCTCGCCTCTCATTCTAATACCTGGGGGTCAATTTTTGAGCGTTCGCAACTGTTAATGTCATACGCAAATTTAAGATGACCAATTTTTGAGGGTGCGCATCTCTGCGTATGCGCAAAATTTCGTTCTTATATTTGCGAGCGGGTCATTACGTGGCATAAGCAGCTCTTTATGCTCATTTTGACATTTAGAGGTTAGAAATTCGAAATTCTTTTTACTGTTTTGTTTTGGTTTATATGAAACTGTGTGTTGTAATTATTTTGTAATTAATTACTATAGGGCGTGCAAGAAAATATGGATGACTTAATAAATGTTCTTGCAATACGAAATTTGGAAGGAGCGGAATATCGTTATCGCCCTAATATAAGACATAACCCTAGGAATCCTTTCATTGACTTAAATGAAAGACAAATTGTAAATATGTTTCGACTATACAAGGAGCTGTGCCTGTATCTGATAGAATATTTGCAACCCCATATGCGTCCTTAACTGCGCGAAACTGATTTAGGACACAGTTTTTATTATATTTGTGTTATTCTTACCCTTGACTGTAAGTCTAAATCAGTTTCTCGCAGTTTAGGACGCATATGGGGTTGCAAATATTCTATCAAATACAGGCACAGCTCCTTAGATACTCGAAACATATTTACAAATTGTTTTTCATTTAAGTCAATGAAGTTCATTTAAGTCTTTCTTTCAATAAAGCAAAACGGACAAAACTTGAATCAGACTGGGACCAATACAAGACCCACCTGAGGGAGTTTAAAAAACTAGTTAGACAAAAACAAAGAAAAGCGTGGAGAGCCTACTGTGAGGAAATTGAAGACTACTCACAGGCAGCCAGGCTATGTAAAATCCTCACCAAAGACAAAAACCATGATATAGGTATATTGAAAAGGGACGATGGTACCAAGACCAACAACCTTTGCGAAAGCCTAGAGCTGCTCATGCAAACTCACTTCCCTGAATCTGTCACAACAGATACTAGGGAATGGCCAAATGAAGTCGACACCCAACCAACAAATTCGGACTGGCAAACCGCCAACCAAATTGTAAGTGAAGACAGAATCAAATGGGCAATACAGAGCTTCTCCCCATTCAAATCGCCGGGCATCGACGGCATATATCCAGCACTACTTCAGTGGGGCCTGGATAAACTACTGCCGCACCTGGTTGGGATGTTTAGGATGTGCTTAGCACACCTCTATATCCCAATGACATGGAGAGAAGTAAAAGTATTGTTCATACCAAAAGCAGGGAGGATGGAATATTCCACCCCCAAAGCATACCGTCCTATTAGTATAACTTCATTTCTACTGAAGACAATGGAGAAGCTATGTGAGCGATATCTGAGGGATGTAACATTGACTAACAATCCGGTGCACCCCAACCAACATGCATACACGCCAGGAAAATCCACCGATACTGCCCTCCATGTGGTAGCAAGTCGGATTGAGAAATCCCTGGATCATAAGGAATCTACCCTGGGTGTCTTCATAGATATAGAGGGTGCGTTTGACAAGACCACCTTTCCTAAAATCACAGCGGCCCTAACACATAGGAACGTTCCTAATACTGTGAGCAGCTAGATACCCAACATGCTCTCTAAAAGAGCAGTACAAATCAGTGCAGGAGACACTGTCATAAGAGGACTGGTTGCGAAAGGCTGTCCGCAGGGAGGTGTTTTATCACCACTGCTATGGAATCTGGTTCTTGACAGCCTCCTAAACCACCTCAACGTGGAAGGATTCTACACAATTGCATACGCAGATGACTTAACGATACTGCTTAATGGAAAATTCGAAGGAGCTCTCTGTCAAAGAATGCAGATGGCCCTAAGAATAATCGAAAATTGGTGTGAGTAGTATGCCCTATCCGTCAACCCCAGGAAGACGGAAATGGTACTCTTTACAAGGAAAAGAAAACTGGAGCCAATGAGAGCACCTGTTCTCCTAAACACAGCACTAAATTTTGCACCACAGGTGAAATACTTGGGGGTAACTTTCGATGCTAAATTAAACTGGAATCTTCACCTCGAAAGAAGAATAAATAAGGCCTACATATCATACGAGCAGTGTCGCAGGACAGTAGGGAAAACCTGGGGAATGAAACCCAGGGTGGTCCTGTGGATTTACACTGCTATCATAAGACCAATGTTGGCCTATGGAGCTGTTGTCTGGTGGCCCAAGAGTCAACAAATAACAGCAAAACTCAAGCTTGGCCATGCGAACCGGAACCAGTTAAATAACTAAAGGTTCAACATGTCACCAAGCACTTGTGAGAGCATGTCAGATGAATAACATCTGCCTGTGCTGGGTCAAAGGACACTCACAATGCAACGGCAATATAGAAGCTGACAAACTGGCCAAGAAGGCAGACAACCTGAGTATCCTTGGGCCTGGTCCTTCAAGTACGCTACCAGTTGCAGCGAAACTTCAATTAATAAAGGAAAACACCCACATACGATTTAAGACGTTATGGGATGAAATAAGTAGCTGTCAGCTGACCAGAAATCTCTTGAGATATCCCTGCGAAGAGACGGCGAGGAACTATCTGGCAATGTCCAGGGGTAAACTGCGATTTGTTACAGGAATCCTAACCGGACACTGCCGGGTAAGGAAACACCTCTATAACATGAGACAAAGTGACACACCCATCTGCAGAGGATGTGAACAAGAAGATGAAACGATCGAACATGTACTTTGCGAATGTCCCGCCGTGTCATCGACCAGAGAATCCATATTGGGGGACGTTGGCCTTCTATGGCCAATTTGAGGGAAATGCCCCTGGGCAACATCATCACCTTTTGTACAACATTGGGCTGGTCGATGACCTAGGGAGACATTTCCCTCACGGAGGAAGCACAAGGGGCCCAATGGGGCCTAAGTGCAGCGGATCTCGATCCGCACTCCGGACATATTCCAGATTCCAGATTCCAGAAGTCAATGAAGGGATTCCTAGGTTTATGTCTTATATTAGGGCGATAACGATCTTCCGCTCCTTCCAAATTTCGTATTGCAAGAACATTTATTAAGTCATCCATATTTTCTTGCACGCACTATAGTAATTAATTACAATATAATTACAACACACAGTTTCATATAAACCAAAACAGTAAAAAGAATTTCGAATTTCTAACCTCTAAATGTC
Organism: Tetropium fuscum; assembly: GCA_964058915.1. Taxonomy (NCBI): domain Eukaryota; kingdom Metazoa; phylum Arthropoda; class Insecta; order Coleoptera; family Cerambycidae; genus Tetropium; species Tetropium fuscum. The sequence continues at coordinate 3,922 of CAXKVY010009947.1, forward strand.
AAATTGAACACAAAGAGCTACTTTTGCCCAGGTCGCAAATATAAGAACGAAATTTTGCGCATACGCAGAGATGCGCACCCTCAAAAATTGGAAAATTACTGTCATCTTAAATTTGCGTATGACATTAATAGTTGCGAACGCCCAAAAATTGACCCCTAGAACATAAAAATTATTATCTTACAAATACTAAATCTACCAAATTAATTTTCACACACTTTTTGAGTATACTGTACATAAATACTATACGTAAATTATTTTAACAATTACCTAAGGGCTTCAGTAACAGCATTATATTTCCTATAATGGGATAATATTTCGGTCCAGGTATTCTCAGAATATACTTCCAAAATGTATTATAACTATGAATACATTTAAGTACAATTAGGAATAAACATATTCCTACTAAAGTGAGTAACATCCACATTTCTGATGACAGAAATAGCACAAATATATGTACACCACAACTATTGAATAGATAATGTACCTATTTATGTAGTTTGTAACTTTGACCCTTAAACGAATTGCAACATTATATAACAGATCTGCTTCGACAAATATCACTAATCCTACTCACTAATAGGTCTGGAATTTTTGACTGAAACTAACTCGAGGTAAAAATCTGAATCATTGTCATTTTTTAAATGGCCCACAATCTTCGTGTACGCAAGTTTTGCATTTTATATTGTGTTATTACTTATTATACCCTTCATCTATACTAAATTCGAAGAGTAGTAGCAAACGCAATTTATGTTGACGCTGCGCGAAAAACGAACTTTCGCTATGCACCTGCTATGCTGAGCCAATCTTGAAATTGGAAGGGAAATTACGACTGCTCCTTCAACCACTCAGTGGGGTAACTGAGAGGTTACGTACACCTAAATATAAGTGTTTCGATTGTGAACAATTTGTTATTGTTAAGAAATGTCTTCGCCCCAGTGCAGCAAACCCTACAAACCACCTATAATTAAAAGTCAGGCACGTGAGATAGTTTTCAATGCATATAGTTATTTTAAAAATGCAAAAAGTGATTCAGAAACATTGAACGAAGTGAAAGATAAAACATCCAAAGCCCTGGGTGAGTTAATATTAATGCATTAAACTTCTCAAGAAAAATATAAGTAAAATTAAAAAATATTATTTTTACACAAGTTATTTAACCACTTATATTTATTTACGTATAAAAATCATTTAACATAATAAAGTAGAGATGGACCAATGGTAAAATACCAGTTGGCTAAAATACGGAATTTTGAAATTTACCGTAAGTAATAAAAAAGAGATTTGAATATTTCCCGAATAAATTTCTATGTAATTTACTTTGTAAAATACCCACATAATTCAAATTATTTTTTATGTCATTTGTCAGATTTCATGGCAAAAATTAAAAAAAACAAAGACCAAAAATACCAAACCACTAATCTTACTGTTTACGTGTTTACTACCCTACCAGTAACTTTATATAGCCTGAGCTTTAAACAAACTCGCTGGTTACTACAAGGCGACGATTTTTAGTTTAGTAAACCCCAATCCAACAGCAACAGAATTATTGCAGGGTTATCCTTTTGTCAATTTTTTTGTCTTGGCATTTTTGCAATCTGGCCCTGCAGTTATTTCGTTTCTGATGTTACTTTTGTTTTAGAAAATGCCAAGGCAAAGATCTACAGTATGGCAACATTTGCAAAAGGTCTGTATCAATCGTAAAGAAAAAATTATACAGTATGAAGAAGTAAATCTTGCCGTGAAATTTATCACTAGGTGGGGTAAAAAACCTTATTCAGATGACAGAAAGAACCTTGCAGAAATGGCAGATTTATATATATATATATATATATATATATATATATATATATATATATATATATATATATATATATATATATATATATATATATATATATATATATATGCTATGACATGGTATGCAAAAAATCCCGCAAAAAATATTGTATGAAATTGCAGTGCGTCTTCTTAATATGCCAGCTGCGAAAGAAATTTTAAAGATCATGCCAATATTAAAATGAAAAAACGTAATTGAGTAACGGTGTCTAGAACTAAAATTAGTATTCGTTAAACATAATTTTAAGTATTTAGACTTTATACAAGATTAACACTTAGTGAAAAAATGAGGCAGACTGATACTGAATCATAAGAAATTGAAGATATAATGGATGTGGAGGAAGAAGAAAGCGAAGAATATAACACATATGATATTGTTGATGATGAATCAGATGTAGTCTCGGATGTAGGAGGATATGATATGAAAGAACTGATTATAGAGGAACACACAAAAGAAAATGTATTAGGTACCTTCATGTACATGAACATGAAACTATTGAAGGGAAAGATGGAACAAAAATAATTATATTCAATTAAATTGTTTCAAAAAAATAATAAATAAATATGAATGAATATAAATAAACATAGTATTTCAATTTCTTATTCTTAGTTTAACAATATTTTTATTGTTAAACTAAAAATAAGAAATTTAGTTATATGTTTTTATTTATTTCAGAAATCCTCTATATTTCCCTATATTTGTTTTTACACAGTGATTTTTTAAATTTTTTTAATACAATATGTCGTGTTATCACAGTTTTAATCTTTTATATTATAGTACAGTATTATTGAGTGAGTATTATTTTTCGCGTCGGTAATATAAAAAAACATGAAAAGTTAATAAATATTGCAATTATTTTTTAAAAACCAATGTATTTGGTATTTTTGAAAGCTCTTGTCATAATAAAGCCAGTTAAAGTAAAAAAAAACTTTTTTGAAATATTCGGAAAATTTCAGGAACTTTCGAGGAATTTACCCAGCTCTATAATAAAGTTCTCTTTCTTTAATCTTTTACACTATAGTCAAAGAAAGAATATATTAAGTTTAATTTTTCACTAATTTAGAGTACTAATATTTTTTTGTTATGTATTTATTTATGTGCAAAGTTAGCTTATACAAAGTTCATTAGAGAGCAGCGGTGAAGTCAAATTTTCCAGTCCTAGAAAGAAACGTGTGAGAAGATCAACTGTCACGGATATACCGGAATATCAATCTCGAGACATTCGACAAATTGTTTTCGCATTTTCATAAACATGAGGGTAGTCGTGTTACAGTGGAAACAATTGTAACAAAGAAATCACAGAAGGTTTAGTCTTAATCCATCGGTAACTTATTGATAACGATTGTAAAGAAAATGGGCTTCAGGTGGAGGAGAACACAAAATAACAGAAAAGTTGTTATTGAAAAAATTAAATATTTTGAATTAAATATTTTCTTATGCAAAATTTTCCTAATGAGGTATAATTCCTTATTTTCCCAAGGGCTAGTGTGTTACTTATTCCAATATACACCTACCAAAGAAAAATATATATTAAAATGGAATGCCTGAACTATATTAACAATCAGAAAGATTTAATATTAGGGTTATCGTAATTTCATAATGTTAATGAATGCAAGACAACATTTTGCAATTACGGAAGAGGTGCTAGGATAAATTGTTATCTTAGTAAATATGCATACTTGATATTAATATTGATATACATTGATATTGATATATTACTTTGTTGTCAATGATTATAGTTGAGGCTGGTATCTGCAGTCTACTCTATTATACCGGGTGGTCAAAAAAAACATAACCATAACAGTAAATAATTTGCATTTTCTAATAGAAGACAATCTCAAAACCTTTGGAATGACTTTTGATATTTATTACGTATTCAAACTTTAATAAGTTTTCTAATATTTGCTCGAAAGGTAACACTTGATTATTAAGATGCTGGGAAATTTATTTTATTTCTTTAAGTAAGTTACTTGGTATAACTATAGAATTTTGTATTTATTTTTGCAAATAATATGGCTACTTCAATTTTATTAAACGTATCATAAATTGTTTGGAAGATGAAAGTTATTTGATTTAATATTGTTAAAAGATACTTGAAGCTTTCAGTTTCTTGCTTAGATATCATAATAATAATATTATCGATTTGGCTTATTTAAGATCCTAAAAGTATTTGATTATGAGATAAGTTTGCTGCTATTTTATTTGATTATTGAACCTGCTAAGTTTATTAGCCCTCTCTTGGAACGATAACTTGGATTTAATTGTCTTATTTGTTCCGATATTTTATTTGCTAAATTTTTTATGATATTAAAATAATTATGGTATTCTTCATAGTGGACCTCAGTTAACTTTAATTTATTTTTAATTCCATAAAACTTATTCTGGGTTTCTAAGAATTCTTTACCTATAGGATGAACATTGAATATTAGTATGAATAACCTTTGATCGTTGACAATCTGAGTACTACCTAAACGTATGGGAAGTAAGCGGGTTTTCTTCTATTTTTAAGAGTTTTAGCAAAGGCAGACCCTCCCTGCCTTTGCTAATTGCTTACCAGAGCCTGGAACAAAAGAAAAAATAGAAGTATTTTTTGTTATATGAATTTAATAGGAATCAGTCTCCTGTATTTTATCATTTTGATTGACTTTTTTTTTCTGCTAATATTTCTATAATTGAGTGCTCTATACTCTTTACATAGACTTTAGTCTATTTTAAATTGTTATTCGTTACTCTTCTTATAGTATTTTTCGATAATTTTTGTATATGTGTATATGCCAAAATCGGTATAGAATGTTCTAACTTAGTTTAAATGATCTGTTGAAATTGTATGTCTAAATGTAGATTCTTAAGGCGTATCTTTTGATAGGAAGTAAGTGCATATGGCATTAATTTTGTTACATGCGTATTTGGTTAATTTTGTTACATGCGTAAAAGAAAGAGAACCTTCTTTTAAAATTCTTAAATGTTCAATAAGAGTCTAAGGCAAACGTTTGTTGGGATACTCAACCGTGGTGATTAATGTTTTAAAATGTATATTAATTTATTTTTATTTTATTTATATATTTTTATTTATTTCATTTTATATATTTTATATGTATTATTAAATAATTAATACCCATGTTTCTTTTCTGTGGCAATACAGATAATTGTTAGCGTTGGCGTCTACATTATCTTTTTCCCAAATTTAAATATTTGTACCTCGTCGTTGGCTTACTTTACGTGTTGTTTATGTTATATATGTTCTGAATAATGTTTATTTCTTATCTATGGTTTTAAAGTGCATGCGGGATCTATTAATTTTAGCCATGTTAATGATATCATGTAAATAATAATTGTTGGCGTTGAATTACTGGGTGTGAGAACAATATTTAATGTGAAGTAGTTAGTTAAATGGTTTTCATTGTTTTCTTCCGTGTCAGAGTATTAACGAGAGGTTTTGTTAAATTCGTACGGAGTATTTGTCATATATTCGTTTGCGTATATGTTTAATTTTAACCTGGCAAGTGCGTCTTTAATAGTATTGTGTTTTCCTTTTGTATAAATTTCTTTTTTGTGAACCATGGGATATATGTATGATTTAATGAACACTGGCAAATTATCAGTGGTTTTAATTTCATAGTGGTATTTTATCTGATTAGCGAACGTTAAATGTAATTTATTTAAATAGAGTGGGTCTCGAAATTCATAACATAATTTTCCTATCGTATAATTTCCTTATTGATCAGATTAGTTTTGCATTGCTTATCTGTGCTGATTAAGTTGGGTATCCGTTTCTGTTTCATAACAATGTACTATATTTAAATTTATAGGTTCGTGTCCAATGATTCTAAAAGAGTTATATCCTTATGGTGTTTATTTGTAGCTATAGCGAAATTGAAATTAATATTGTCAAGTGAACGGAGCATTTCTAATTCTTTAAAATTCTGATTTTCTAAAACGTAACAACCTGAGTTTTGATGGACTGGTATATCTTAATTTATATTTTTTCTATACTAAGTACATTTGTATACTAGTATGTGATACGGCTTGAATTCGTTGGATGTTTGAATTCGGTTTAAATACATTTGTTTGTTGTATAAATTGACCTCTGTTATTCTGTTAGTCTGATTAATATTTGGATAATGTTTATTATAATATTTTTGCTGATTTGCAAAATTATTTCTTTGATCGAAGGGGCAAGGTATATAGTTGAGGTAAATATCTAAATTGATTTTGTTGAACATGATCAACATTATTTTGCGTATATGGTCTTTGATTATATGCAACGTTATTTTGATAATTTGGTGGTCTCTGAAAATTATTATAGTTTTTATTAGGTATATGTGGTCTATTTTGATTTTGTTGTTCTCGAATATTTGGGTTCGCTCTTAACCTAAACTGATTAAAATTCAATTCTTCTTGTACGAAGGACATTGCTTGTTCGATTGAGTCTGGTTTTCTCAAGCATGTAACGAGTTGAATGTTGTAAGGCAAATTATTAATATAGGTATGTTTTTAATACTAATTCTTCATAGTGATTAATTTTGATTATTTTCCTGCTTGAGTATCTGTGGTACAATTTAATTTAGATATTAGTAAACTACGACTATCTTGTAATCTAGTTCCATAATCTAATATGCTTTAATTTTTTAATAATTTTAAAGACATCATATCTTGTATTAAACAATCTATGCTACGTTGGTCTGCAAAAGTAGGTACCTACTAAAATATTTCCATGTATTTAGTTCTTCTCGGGGACAAATGAGATCGGCTGCTCTGCCTTTTAGCTTTGAAAATATAGTGTCTAAAATACATATATTTATTGGGGCATTTGCGTTAGTTGTATTGTAAAATACTTTACGTAAGTTTCCTACAGATGTAATAAAACGTTGTAACAATTTTGGATTTCCGACAAAATTTGGAATGTAGGAGCGCAAAAAAGCGTAATTAGTTTCTGTCATTGTGATTGTTGAATTTAAGCTTCCTGATAGACCTGCTCAAGTTTGATATAGAATCAATTAAGTTGTCCAGTTTTATTAACACAAACAAAGTAAAATGAATTTCAGTTCGGTCCAAATGATTGTTCGTGGTGTTGGTTAAGATGTTGCTTTGAAGTTTTGTAGTAAGTGATGCGATGGTTTTCGATGTTTCGATGCACAAAACTTCACTATCACTTAAATATACACGACGATGTTATTCAGTAATTTAAAGTGTTTGTAATGTAATACGTAACTGTGTGTTAGGCTCCAATTGATTCTAATGCGTTACCTAACGGAATCCCTATTTGGCGAAACATCATTCTTTGTTAGATTCTTCTTAATATGAAAATAGGAATGGCTATATAAAACCCTAATACATACACCCTTCTCTGTACATAATTCCTATATTTAATAAGATTCAGTTAAAACAAATATAGATTCACGTCATATAGATTCTATAAATATCGTCGCATAAAATAAATAATATCCTCCCTACTTTCATAAATAATATTATACACTACTACTATAATTATAAACTACTTATTATACACTAATCTCTGGGCACAAATTTTACTCTGACTTTATCACACGGTCTGAGGACAATATCTGTTTGAAACTGTACGGCTTCGGGTGTATCAACTGCTTCCAATTGGAATCTTCTCAGGATACCACAAAGTACTGCTTTCATCTCTAAAATGGCGAACTTTTGACCTGAAATCAAATAGAAAAATAATACATTATATGTATCAATTACTCTATAAAAAATAGTATTTTATGTATTTGGTTCTGTATATCTCATAAAAGAAAGTTATAGTGCTTTCGTTCGTGAATGCAAACTAGTGGAATGCGATGCTCAGAGGCGTGCGCAATTATCGTGGAATCTGGAATCTGGAAATTGTTCGGAGTGCGGATCAGAGATCCGCTGCACTTAGGCCCCATTGGACCCCTTGTGCTTCCTCCGTGAGGGAAATGTCTTCCTAGTCCATCGACCAGCCCAATGCTGTACAAAAGGTGATGATATTGCCTAAGGGCATTTCACTCAAATTGGCCATAGAAGGTCAACGCTCCCCAATATGGACTCTCTGGTTGATGACACGGCGGGACATTCACAAAATACATGCTCGACCGTTTCATCTTCTTGTTCACATCATCTGCAGATGGGTGTGTCACTTTGTCCCATGTTATAGAGGTGCTTCCTTACCCGGCAGTGTCCGGTTAGAATTCCTCTCACGAATCGCAGTTTTCCCCTAGACATTGCCAGAAAATTCCTCGCCGTCTCTTTGCTGGGATATCTCAAGAGATTTCTGGCCAGCTGACAGCTACTTGTTTCATCCCACAACGTCTTAAATTTCGTATGGGTGTTTTTCTTTATTAAATGGAGTTTCGCTGCAATTGGTAGGGTACTTGAAGGACCAGACCCAATGATTCTCAGGCTGGCTGCCTTCTTGGCCAGTTTGTCAGATTCTTTATTGCCGTTGCATTGTGAGTGTTATTTGACACAGCACAGGCAGATGTCATTCATCTGACATGCTGTCACAAGTGCTTGGTGACATTCCCATGTTGACCCTTTAGTTATTTTATAATTCTTCAGGGCCAGTAGTGATTGTCTACTACCTGTGCAGATTCTGATTGTCTTGCCCGTTATTTCTCTGCGGGCAATCTCGTGTGCGGCTATGGTTATACCTGCGAGTTCTGTTTGTACTACGCTGGCATTTTTATTCATATTTCAGTTGCATCGGAGTCGCAGATTTCTGGAATATATACCGCAGCCTGCTCCTTTTTTCCTTGATCCGTCTGTGAAGACATAGTTTACACCTTCAACGCCGGCCTCATCTTCACCAGTAGTTTGTATGGTGTAAGGATTATCAAAGACAAGCCGAGGCGGAAAACCATCTGCACATGCCTGTAAAGCGGGTATTGTTGACAGCCTCAGTCCAGAGGCGGCTTCTGGTTTGGCCACAGATTGCATTTGGTAGTATGCCAACGGATTTGAGGCGTCATGGTCGTCAAAGCCACTTCTTCTAGATGTAGATCTAGCGGTGGAAGACACAGCATTATCTCCATTGCTCTCGTTGGTGTTGTTTGCATAGCTCCGGTTATGCTCAGACAGGTAACTCTTTGTACCTGGCATAGCTTGAGTTTTGCTGTTATTTGTTGACTCTTGAGCCACCAAACAACAGCTCCATAGGCCATCATTGGTCTTATGATAGCAGTGTATATCCACAGGACCACCCTGGGTTTCATTCCCCAGGTTTTCCCTATGTTTCTACGACACTGCTCATATGATATGTAGGCCTTATTTATTCTTCTTTCGAGGTGAAGATTCCAATTTAGTTTAGCATCGAAAGTTACCCCCAAGTATATCACCTATGGTGCAAAATTTAATGCTGTGTTTAGGAGAACGGGTGCTCTCAATGGCTCCAGTTTTCTTTTCCTTGTGAAGAGTGCCATTTCCGTCTTCCTGGGGTTAACGGATAGGGCATGCTCCTCACACCAATTTTCAATTATTCTTAGGGCCATCTGCATTCTCTGGCAGAGGGCTCCTTCGAACTTTCCATTAAGCAGTATCGTTAAGTCATCTGCGTATGCAATTGTGTAGAATCCTTCCATGTTGAGGTGGTTTAGGAGGCTATCAAGAACCAGGTTCCATAGCAGTGGTGATAAAACACCTCCCTGCGGACAGCCTTTCGCAACCAGTCCTCTTATGGCAGTATTTCACCTGCGATAAAATTTAAGGCTGTGTTTTGGAGAATGGCTCCAGTTATATCCTCCAGTCCGGATAGGACATGCTCCTCACATCAATTTTCGATTATTCTTAGGGCCATCTGCATTCTCAGGCGGTTCTTTCGAGTTTTCCATTAAGCAGTATCGTCAGGTCATCTGCGCATGCAATTATGTAGAATCCTTCCATGTTGACCTGGTGTAGGAGGTGGTTTAACCATCAAGAACCAGATTCCATAGTAGTGGTGATAAAACACCTTCCTGCGGGCAGCCTCTCGCAACCAGTCCTCTTATGACAGTCTCCTGCACATACTAGTACTGCTCTTTTAGAGAGCATGTTGGATATCCAGCTAACCACAATTTGAGGAACGTTCCTGTGTGATAGGGCCGCTGTAATTTTAGGAAATGTGGTTTGTCAAACGCACCTTCTATATCTATGAAGACACCCAGGGTCCTTGTAATCCAAGGATTTTTCAATCCGATTTGCTACCACATGAAGGGCAGTGTCGGTGGATCTTCCTGGTGTGTATGCATATTGGTTGGGATGCATAGGAATGTCAGTCAATGTTACATCCCTCAAATATCGCTCACATAGGCATCCCCATGACGAAGAGCGGTTCCAGATATGAAAATAATTTAGGGTCCTCAAAAAAAAAACGAAGCCCTGTGTCACGTTGTCGAAATAAAAACCGAAATATGATTCCTGTACATATTGACAATTCTGTATAAGGTGGATCAAAGGAAAATTGCCGCGTTAGAGATAGTTTGTTCCTGTTATTATTTCAATGGATATAGAATATACATTTTCTTTATATGCAATTACATATTTAATTGCAGTGTCTATAATGAATATTGTTTCCATTTGTTTTGTAAAATTAGTGATAATATTTTAACAGATTAATGATAATTAATACCAACCTATGCAGTTTCTAGGTCCTGCACTAAACGGGATGTAGGAAAATGGATGTCTTTTACTGACATTCTCGGGTAAGAACCTATCAGGATCAAATTTTTCCGGATTTTCCCATATGTGAGGACTACGATGCAGGTCATAAATATATACATTTACGTTAGTCCCTGCTGGAATCACGTAACCAGAAGCGGTATTAATGTCTTCTCCTGCTATTCTGGAGATAGCTGGTACGCTCGGGTACAACCTTAATACTTCTTTAATACATCTGTCCGTGTAAGATAGATTCTGAAGGTCGGACTGGGTAGGGATTGTATTGGCTGGTCCAATAACATCATACATTTCTTCTACAACTTTTTGCTGAAAAATAAATATTGTATCTATCATACATTTTAGATGTTTTATTTAAAAAACATATTTCAAACATTTGTCACTTTATCTTATTCCTCTTTAATATACCTAATAGAATTTCATATACATACATACCCAAGATTACTTTTCACAAAATAAATATGAATAGCAAAGAATTTCAAAGCTAATATATATATATATATATATATATATATATATATATATATATATATATATATATATATATATATATATATATATATATATATATATATATATAATGGGTGATTCATTTAGACCTTTTTTTTTAAATTCTAAATAAAACACATAAAATGTAATTGGATGGCAGAATTTTTATTATGACCTGAAAGAACAATCTTTGAAATTTATTTTTTGAAAATAATTTCATATAAATACTGACCGCGACTACGCCGTACGCGGTCCATTCGGAAGGTCCAATTTTCGATCACTTTTTCTAGCATTGAGGCCGGTATCTGCCGAATTACGCGTGTAATGTTGGCTTCTAAGTCCTGAATCGTAGCTGGCTTATCGACGAAGACTTTTGATTTAACATAACCCCAAAGAAAAAGGTCCAAGAGTGTGATATCACACGATCTAGGCGGCTAGTTTACAGGTCCAAAACGCGAAATTATCTGCTCACCAAAATGATTTCTCAATAAAGATATTGTTTCGCGCGCTGCGTGTGCCGTAGCTCCGTCTCGCTGAAGCCAAATGTCGCCGACATCACGACCTACAATTTCAGGCAACAAAAAGTCTCTTAGCATGGTGCGATAACGCTCGCCATTGACGGTTACATTCTGTTCGGCCTCTTTATAAAAATAGGGACCGATTATTCCACCAGCCCATTAGCCACAACAAACAGTGCATTTTTGTGGATGTAACGTAGTTCGAGAGTCTCTTCGGGTTGCTCATCGGCCCAAATACTTCAATTTTGTTTATTGACATATCCATTGAGCCAAAAATGTGCCTCGTCACCAAACAAAATTCGACGAGAAAACAGCGGATCTTCATTAAGCAGTTCCAGAGCCCAATGACTGAAATTGAAGCGTAAATTAAAGTCTTGTGGCTTCAATTCTTGAACGAGTTGCATTTTGTAAGCGTTCAAACCAAGGTCCTTTCGTAAGATTCGCCAAGTTGTCGAATACGATAGGCACAACTGTTGAGATCGGCGTCGAATTGATTGCTGACTGTCTTCAGTCACACTCTCCGCTACAGTCGCAATATTCTCCTCATTACGGGCTGGATGTAGTCTATTCGGTCGCGTATCTTCAAGTAACGTATACTGACCCTCAAATTTGTGGATGGTATTGACAATAGTGGTCTCGGAAGGTCGATGATGCACACCATACGTTACTCGAAGTGCACGAAAAACGTTTCTCACAGAACGCTGATTTTCGTAATACAGCTGAACAATTTGGAGACGCTGTTGCGGTGTAAGTCTGTCCATGACGAATTGACAAGCAATACTGAATAAAACTACGCTGTCAGTATGAGACAAGTGACGACGAACGTGAAGAAAAAGCCATCTTAAAAAAAAGGTCTAAATGAATCACCCCTTTATATATATATATATATATATATATATATATATATATATATATATATATATATATATATATATATATATATATATATATATATATATATATATATATATATATATATATATATATATATATATATATACTTTTTAATGAATTTAAGAGATGAAAAGTATGTAAAATATATAATAAAAATATATAAAAAAATATATAATAAAAAGTACGAAAACAAGGACTGTAAAATATAAATAGATCGTTACCTGAATGTCTTGCTCGTTTGCCAGAATCATTAACATTAAGGAAGTGGCTGTAGCTGTGGTATCATGCCCCTGAAAAGAAAAGAATTAAGACAATTAGTTGAAAGTATGTCTACAATAATTATTATTTTTCAATTTTTATGCTATACCTGTTAGTACAATACATTTAGAAAAACTTGTAGTTTTATCTTTTTTTAAAAGGCTATCACATTTTCGGGAAAATATCGTTAGCTGTATTTTTCCCGAATTTTACTTTAATTATTGCAAACCTCAAAATTAAATCAGCTAACGCTATGTAAAGTGGGTTACGTTGCCCTATTTATTTTTTTAATAAATAATGTATATTATGCAATGTCAAAGTACGTTATATTTTCAATGTTTTTAGTCTTACCGCAAATAGAAAGGTGTCAACCTCTTCTCGAAGGCCTTGATCATCTATAGCAGCCCCTGCATGTTGTGCTGCCAGGAGCAAATCTAGCATCGCTTTTGTTTTCTTAGTTGTATCCGAACTGTTACATCCTACTGGATCAAACGTGCTCTTCCTGTAGTCGATAATTTTTTGGGAATAGTTATGTAGCACCTTTACAGAGCGTTGCTCTTCTCGATAATGGGATGACATCTTGTATATCGGCTTTATAGTCAACCAAGGTTTCGAATACCGTGTTACTGCTATCTTACCGATATTACATAGTGCTTCCTTATATGATTCACAGAATATATCTTCCTTTAGTTTTACACCCATTGATGTTTCTAAAATTAGGTATATGAATATAATTTTAAAATAATGTACTTTCGTATCAACCAGAAATGTCCTTTAATACACCGAAAACACTTTAAGATCTCCAGTCGTTGATGGTAAAACAGGCTATTACCTCCGAATTCTTTGAACCTCCATCGATTTTTAGTAAAATTGGGAATTAAACTCATCTTCATGAAAAAAAAATGCAGGGTTAAGCATTTTGTGAATTCACATCGTATACATAATATGATCATCTATGAAGCTTAAACATTTTGTGGAATTGACCAATTTTGATACTAATGCGATTTTTGTTTTACTATAATTTTGCCACCCTTAATTTTGAAGCTACAACGTCGATTAAAAAACCATTTTACAGGTAATTTCAACTACATATTTCCATATAAAAAAGCCCCAAACCCTTCATTTCCAAAAGGTAAAGGGTTGAAGTTGAGGGGCTCGGGAAGGTGGTCTGCACACTATAATGCAAACTTCTCGCAGTTATATCTCCGTTAATTTTTATCATACAGAAATAAAAAAAGTTTTCTTCAAGAAAAAACTACATATATATATATATATATATATATATATATATATATATATATATATATATATATATATATATATATATATATATATATATATATATATATTTACTACATCAGTTTTACGTATCTTTTTTTAGTTTTAGAGTTATTTTCAAAATAAAGATTTTTGTTTACGAAATTTAAAAAATACGTCATCTAACATTTTTTTGTCGAAAAATACGCATTCTAACGCCGTTAAACTTTTGGATTACATGAGTAATACTAAAATAAAGTCATTTGTAAAGGGATAAGTTAAACTTAGAAATGAGATAAAATCTTGTAGGATCTATTAAAACAACTATTTTCCCTAGCTATATGCTAGAAAATATTGAATTACATATACAATAGAATTCTGAACCATTCTTTAAATGCTTAAAATTGTCACCTCAAATACCTCAATTTTTTTTCGAATATTATCCAATATTCGTCTAACGACTCTAAAAATATCTCTAAAAGTGTTCTCTAAAAATTTCCGGATATAATTTGACCTCTAGTGGTATTAGAAGTGATAATTATTCATTCATTTCAGAGGAAAACTTCGCATCTAGAAGAAAATGGGCGATCTGGACCCAATCTACCAACTAAAGATTTTACATATTAGTACCGTTAATATGGTCGCTCCCGAGGATATAGAGGTAATGTACTGAACTGATTATCAATTTGTCTTCGGTATATATATATATATATATATATATATATATATATATATATATATATATATATATATATATATATATATATATATATATATATATATATATATATATATATATATATATATATATATATATATATATATATATATATATATATATATATATATATATATATATATATATATATATATATATATATATATATATATATATATATATATATATATATATATATATATATATATATATATATATATATATATATATATATATATATATATATATATATATATATATATATATATATATATATATATATATATATATATATATATATATATATATATATATATATATATATATATATATATATATATATATATATTTACTACATCATTTTTACGTATCTTTTTTTAGTTTTAGAGTTATTTTCAAAATAAAGATTTTTGTTTACGAAATTTAAAAAATACGTCATCTAACATTTTTTTGTCGAAAAATACGCATTCTAACGCCGTTAAACTTTTGGATTACATGAGTAATACTAAAATAAAGTCATTTGTAAAGGGATAAGGATATGGGGTTTTATCGCTCATTTTTTAGCTCGCTTAGTTATAATGCAATCGACTGTTAACTATGCTAATTTTAAAGGTGTTTCCAAGAACTACAAAAAATGTTCTACGAGTTTTTCACGAAAAATGCATCGGTTATCCGTTATTTAACGTTGGATAATTTGTCGAGCAACAAGCCATAACTAACTCACTTTATTTTGGACTTCGAGCACTGATAAGGAAACCCATCTTTAAAAGCTTCATTTTTGGTAAATGCAACGTTTCTGACAGAATGAAAAGTTTTCTTCATTCGTGGAAAACCAGCGAAAAAGTTTTGAATCGCGAATAACTCGAGAAATATCGATTTATTGAAAAAACTATAGAACATAGTTTACTTAAAATTTGTATATATATATATATATATATATATATATATATATATATATATATATATATATATATATATATATATATATATATATATATATTTACTACATCATTTTTACGTATCTTTTTTTAGTTTTAGAGTTATTTTCAAAATAAAGATTTTTGTTTACGAAATTTAAAAAATACGTCATCTAACATTTTTTTGTCGAAAAATACGCATTCTAACGCCGTTAAACTTTTGGATTACATGAGTAATACTAAAATAAAGTCATTTGTAAAGGGATAAGGATATGGGGTTTTATCGCTCATTTTTTAGCTCGCTTAGTTATAATGCAATCGACTGTTAACTATGCTCATTTTAAAGGTGTTTCCAAGAACTACAAAAAATGTTCTACGAGTTTTTCACGAAAAATGCATCGGTTATCCGTTATTTAACGTTGGATAATTTGTCGAGCAACAAGCCATAACTAACTCACTTTATTTTGGACTTCGAGCACTGATAAGGAAACCCATCTTTAAAAGCTTCATTTTTGGTAAATGCAACGTTTCTGACAGAATGAAAAGTTTTCTTCATTCGTGGAAAACCAGCGAAAAAGTTTTGAATCGCGAATAACTCGAGAAATATCGATTTATTGAAAAAACTATAGAACATAGTTTACTTAAAATTTGTCCCTTTATCCATTTCATATTTTGAGTGTAAAAAGGAGAAAAGCAAAAAATAATAAAGTGTAAAAAAAATAAAAGCGCACATCGGCGTTATGTCACTTTTGCTCCTCGAGCCTAACTAACCTAACCTAACTACTCAATAAATTTCACGTCAATCGGTCAAGGTTCAAAGAATTTGAAGTTGAAAACATTCATTATTATATCTATTATGAAAAATAAAACATTTTTTTATAGTCTCGGTGGCTAATTTAAACTTACCCATAATACAGTATAGCGTATACTGCGTAATATGATCTAGTACATCTATAAATGGCTGACTGCATTCTGTAGCTAAACCTTGAAGCAGATCTTCAGTTTCACTGTTAAAAATTTTAATAAAGTTGTTCAATATATTAAAATGAAACGACGGTGTTATAATTCGCCTTCTGGCTTTCCATTTACTGACACTACTAGTTAACAGTCCTGTATTCAGCCAGGTTTTAAGAAAATCGTAGACTATTCCTTTTTCGATGTGTTTCATGTTAGTCAGCAATATCTAAAAATTTATAAAATTATTTTAATATAGTGCTTTCGTTTGATATGTAAACTAATGGAATGAGGTGCTCCGTGGCGAGCGCAATTATCCTAATATAGGATATAAAATAAAAAAACAATAATGTTAACTCTGCCTGAAAGAAATCTATAGGGTGGTGGCGCACCCATATAGGTATAATTTCGCGCGTTGTATAAACGGATATTTTTTGATATTGTCTTAGTGGTAGTTGTAGATGTTCGATGAGTTATTGTGTCCTTGACCATATTAGGTAGGTGTTTACAACGCGATATCGAACGTGTACGTGGAGTGTAAAAGGCGTGTTCGAGTGTTCTTATTATAAGTGTGTTTAGTGTTTGTAAAATCATTGGTTACAGTTAATATTTTATAGTGGTATTATAGTATTATAGTATTTATAGAATATAGTGTTTATAGGTTATGGTGGTTTTATACAGAATAGTGAATGGAATGGTAAAAAAGCAAAGCCCCGAAAAAATCTCACATTTAATGAGAAGAGCATTTACTCATATTTAATGAGAATTTCTGATGTGAGTTTTTGTGAAGAGTGCTAGTAATAAGACATAATATGACATAAGATGAATATGACATAATAAGACATCTTTTGATGATACTCCACTGAGCAGAAAGCCATGTAAATCGCCGGCTTGTTCATGCAGGTGTCTTCTAAGAGAGCGAGAAAGGAAATGGGATTTATATATATATATATATATATATATATATATATATATATATATATATATATATATATATATATATATATATATATATATATATATATATATTATATAGTAGGCCAGATCGTAGACTGTTAGTAGACCCACAAGTAAAATTTATACCGAAGACAGATTGATAATCAGTTCAGTACATTACCTCTATATCCTCGGGAGCGACCATATTAACGGTACTAATATGTAAAATCTTTAGTTGGTAGATTGGGTAATAATCTATCGCCCATTTTCTTCTAGATGCGAAGTTCTCCTCTGAAATGAATGAATAATTATCACTTCTAATACCACTAGAGGTCAAATTATATCCGGAAATTTTTAGAGAACACTTTTAGAGATATTTTTAGAGTCGTTAGACGAATATTGGATAATATTCGAAAAAAAATTGAGGTATTTGAGGTGACAATTTTAAGCATTTAAAGAATGGTTCAGAATTCTATTGTATATGTAATTCAATATTTTCTAGCATATAGCTAGGGAAAATAGTTGTTTTAATAGATCCTACAAGATTTTATCTCATTTCTAAGTTTAACTTCTTCTGGATAAATGTATACCTAATGTTTTTATATAAAATATATTCAAATAGAACAAATATAAGTAGTAGAGTAGGTTTGTGTTTTCTATGAATTAAAGTTCCGTCAAAACTAATGTCACATCAAATGTCACTGAAAATGATGAAGTATAAATGTTATAAATTCTATAAACGATCAATAAAATAAACTGTACATCACTCTGAAGTTCCTCAATGAAGGTGAAAGAACTTGTACAACTTCTAAGTGATTCGTTTCCGTACATATGTACAGATATACAATTGGCAAGTGTCTTCCTTTGATTACTTATTTCTTATGTATGTGATTATTTCTTTATGTCATGAATTGCTACAAACCCAAGATTTCTTTTCACATTATATATATATATATATATATATATATATATATATATATATATATATATATATATATATATATATATATAGCAAAGCAATTATTTAAAAACATAAAAAAACTAAAAATTAATAGGAATAACTAACTATCTAATAAATTTATTGTTAATTATTATGTATTATTGATTATTAAGTAGTATCTATTAATTACTATGAATTATAAAATTTATTAGCTTATTAAGGTATTAATAATTTCGTAAAATCTCAACCAATTTCCAAAAATTAAGCACTGCTGTATTCGCCATGTAAAGGGATTTCAAATGATGTGCAACACGTTGTATCAACAAGTAGAAGTTGTAGAATTTGTAGAACAAATATAAATAGTAGAGTAGGTTAGTGTTTTCTATGAAGCGGAATTCTTTCGAAACTAATGTCACATAAAAGTGTCACTATGGGCTAAGAGCATAGTAAGTATTAATGATTGCAAATTATAGTATAAAAGACCAATTAAATAAATCGTACATCATCCCGATGTGCCTCAATAAAGGCGAAAGAGATGATGATATATATATATATATATATATATATATATATATATATATATATATATATATATATATATATATATATATATATATATATATATATATATATATATATATATATATATATATATATATATATATATATATATATATATATATATATATATATATATATATATATATATATATATATATATATATATATATATATATATATATATATATATATATATATAGGTATTATATAAAGTAGGTAAAATCATTGAATATGACATACTTAATAAACTATTAAAACTAAATATATATAACTGTCTAATCAATATTTAGAGAGATACTTTAGGATATTAGGAACTAATTACTAAAAATTACTAGCCTGTTGGTTAGCCTAGTACCTACAGCCTAAACAGTAGGTAGGTAACATAATAGACACCGTTTATTTAATTTATTGAACATATTTCTTTATATTTCAATTGAAATATATTCGAATATAAATCGATTCTTACCCCTGGTTTTTATAATATCAGTTAAATTCCCAATCAAAGGTCGTCTTTTGGGTCCGGGTATTGCATTCCGATCATTACCGTTTTTATTTAGTCTTTTCAAAATCAATATGAGAATCACTGTAATTAAAACAACCACTAGCCACATATTTATGCAGTTCTGGAGAGCTATCGACTGTAAAAATAAAAATTGTCTGTTTTTTATTAAATACCTTAAAAAACGTAAACTGTAGTAGAAGGGATCTAATCTCATTATCAGTATAAAGCCCAGGTGTACTATTACATCGCATCGAATCTATACAGATTGAGTCTATTGTCATTTTTAATTAATTTTAATAATATACTCGTAGGTAGAATTCGTAATGATATACCATTTTTGAATGTACACGCCTGTGGGATACGCTAATTTGAGGCAAAAGGCAAATCTGGCAGTTCTCTCTGCTTCTCTGCGCTATATTTTCGTTTTAAATTATGATATTTGCGAGTATAGAGGCTCTTCGCATATTTCGTTAATATTTTGAACCATATTGTTCTCTGTAAGCTAAACCAACGCTTGAGTGGCCTAGAGACAACAGCTTTATGATGGGTGCCATCTGCAACGCCAGGTATGACTTCATTATTTAAGTCATTAGTTTTGACGTTGGATGTTTGAAGTTTGACAATATAGAGATGAAGGATAGCTATATAATATAAACATCTTTTTGGGCACAGATGTGTGCTTAGTAATTACAATTTTATATTCATTATTACAAACCAGAAGTGGGATTAACCTAAACATTGCTCTACATGACCGATAATAATAAGTATCAGTGATCTACTAATCATTTATCCACATATGACTGTGTAATAGTAAGTGATTGGCATAATTTTCGATTATAAAAGTGTAATGAGATTACGGAAGTTAATAGTACGGTAAATATATGAATATATTCTGGACTTGAAATTAGAAAAACATTTAAAATAGATAAAAGTATACTATAGGTATACTTTTTGTTAGTCGTTCCGAATTCCCATCCCGTATTGTGATTTAACCGGTCCAAAAGTGTCTGCCTGCCTTATTCATTTTTTTACTCAAAACCAACTTAATTTTCGAATGCTACTTGTTGGCTTCTAAATCAAAAACTTTTTTGGCACATATTTTTTTACACCTTTCTTATATACGCAGTACCTGGTACCTAGGTAGGTAAGGCAAACACTATTACCTACGCATCTTACCTATAGATACTATTACGTAAAATTTCTACCTAAATCAAATACTACATAAAACAGGGGTCATGAGTTTTCTGACTATTAGACTGTCACAAACTCAACTATCAAAATATTCATATGTATGTAGGTATACATTTCCCGTTTTGTCAAGCGAGATGATTATATGGAAGAGCAACATGGTTGAATATGGCCATCTCTTTTACCATTTATTTCCAATGCAATTTTGATGTAGAAATAAATACATTATTCTTATTATTTCCCAGAGTTTAATATTATCGATGAGGCAACTATTTATCAAATGTTGCTACCTGATTCGTGTCTGCAGCTGGATATCTCGACGTAACTGATCGATCTGCAGATGTATTTTTTGAGTACTCTTAAGACAATAGGTATAAATAGAATGTATATTATAATTAGTTTGGGTTTTCAATTATTTTTATCTGATTAAACAATAGACTAGACTAAAAGTGTAATTTCCGTGAAGTTATAGGTACATCAATCTCGTAGGTCGTAGATAGTCTAGTCACTATGTATTTAAAATACACAATTTCTTGAAAAATGTCTGACCGGCGAAAAACAGGCCTCGGAAATGTGTACCTATATGGCAGATTTTTTGTCCTAAATTTGCAACCCTCTCCGAGTGCAGTACAAACTACCCCAGGCGTTCAAAGGGGTGAAATTGCACTAATGTGGAAACGTAGATTAAACCGTTAGTATGACAACAAAAAGTTGTTATTAATAAATGTATATTTTGAGTTTGTCTACGGACAACTCCGCGAAAGCATATATCTAGGATTTATAGTTTTTGTATGGCAGGCCCGAGTAGAGAGGCACTTTTTCACTCAAAGTTACGCGGAACCAGCTTTGGTTGCTATCGGACATTCCGAGCGTCTTAGGCTGAACCATTGCTCTGATTGCGATTATTTCTTTAAAAGTATCATGTTCCAGAGTAATCAAGCTTTCCAACAGTTTTTTGACCGAACTCTTAGCATAAAAATTAATGAAATTATGACGGCCGCAATATCGCATATACTAAAAAATCGTGCTACGTAAAATTTACCCCTTTCCCGCATGTGCTATAACTTCTGTCCAAAGCAAAATATTCGAAGGTTCTTTCGTGGTTCGATAGACCACTGATTTCTGTACTTAACTGCCAATTTATTGTGACATTTTTTTGACTTAATACTGTTTGAGAGGGAACCGGAATGGCGCTGCGCCGACTTTTTCCCTGTTTTTTCATTAAACGATAGCGCTCCCTACAATTGCGCTTTATTAAAAAACGACATATTTTGAGAGAAACACTAAAACACACCTTCTGAATTTTTAGGCAAGAATTTTTAGGGGTGTCGTCATACCTCTAATTCTCACAACTTTAGCTCTGCACCCAGCGAAAAAGTATTAAGTCAAAAAAAAACAAATAGGCAGTTACGTAAATGAATAAGAGCTCCATCGAACCACGAAAGGAAGTACGAATATTGTGCTTTGGACAGAAGTTATAGCACATGTGACAAAGGGGTACATTTTATTACAATTTTTCAGTATAATTCAGTCAATTTTGACGCTAGGATTTCGAACAAAAAACCGTTGGAAAGCTCAAATACTCAGGAACAAGATACTTTTTTTTTAAATAATCGCAATCAGAGCAATTGTTTAGTCTAAGACGCTCGAGATATCGAACGCCGCCAAAACTGGGTCCGCGTAACATTGAGCGAAAAGTGCCTCTCTACTCGAGCCTGCCATTCAAAAACTATAAAACCTAGATATTTGTTTTCGCGCAGTTTTCGATAGGAAAACTCAAAATCTACTTTTATTAATAAATTTTTGTTCTTGTCAGACTAAGGGTTTAAGCTACGTTTCCACGTTCCACGTGAAATTTCACTCCTTTGAACGCCTGGGGTAGTTTTGTGGTCGGAGATGGCTGCAAATTAAAGACAATAAATCTGCCATATAGATGTACACATTTCCGAAGTTTTTTTGCCGGTCAGGCATACCTTTGGCAGGAAAAAAGTACATAGAGACTACTATATTGAGATGTGTTGTACATGTTTACAAATCTATGTTTGTGTATGTTTATTAGCTTTGGATTTTTGTGCTTTTTTAAAATTATTTTATCGTTATTAATGTGGGTCAAGGGGTATACATGTGTTCGGGAGGGGTATTTAGGGGGATGTGGGAATTTGGGGGTGATTGTGTTTTGTAGGGTGGTATACGGCAGTCGGTTGATGAAGTTGGGTATAAGGATGTGTTCGATGAAATCGGCTATGAAGGGAGTTCCTGTAAGTTATAGAGTATGAATGTGGTATCTGGGGATGCTGGTTGCTGTTCTTAATGTTTTGTTTAGTGAGTCCTAGATAATTCAGTTTATTGCTGCAAGGACATTTCTGCATTGTTATGTTTAATTTTGACCTCCAGTACAGTGTTTTTGCATGAAAAACCGCAACCTGAGTTTTTTCAGGGTATTATGTCTGTCAATGTATTTATGTATAGTCTGCGTATAGGACAACAGCAGTACTGTGGTCTGCAGGGTGTTGAATTTCGTTTATGTAGGATTTAAAGAAGGTTGGACCTAAGTAGAGACCTTGTGGGACTCCTAATAAATGGGGCAGAGTTGGGAGCATTCCTGCATGACCGATATGTGGAAGTAGTGATCTGTGATGTATTAGTTGATGTATTTATTTGATGATAATAATGATGATGTATTAATTGATGTATTTATTTGATGATAATAATGATGATGTATTAATTGAATGATATATTAATCTATTAATGGAAGTATTAATTTAATAAAACGTGACGGAATTTTCGCGATATGGATTTTGTATATACAGCTGTCCAGAATGCCAGACTTTGTCAAATGATTTATCGAGGTTTAGGGAGACAAATCCTGTGATCACATGTTCCAATGATCACGGTTAAAGTTTGGGCTATATACATTTTTTATTTTCTCAGTGAGAAATTTTAACGAGGCTACCGTTTTTAAGTGCCTTTATGAACTCTTACCATTATGATCTATTTTAAGGAAGTCTCTTCACAGAAACAAACAAACACTTCCTTAGTTACTCGTATTTCCATATACGGTGTAGTTAACTGTCAACCAATCACTTAATGTTATTATTTATTCTATTTATATTTTCACTATTGATTATGATTTAAAATACTGCACATAATTTCGATCGAAGAGCCCCGTCTCCCTCTTT
The DNA here is from genome assembly GCA_964058915.1 of Tetropium fuscum. Lineage (NCBI taxonomy): Eukaryota > Metazoa > Arthropoda > Insecta > Coleoptera > Cerambycidae > Tetropium > Tetropium fuscum. The sequence continues at coordinate 27,710 of CAXKVY010009947.1, forward strand.
CGGATATGCTTTATTTCATAGTTATGAATAATTAGCCATAGTTTAATAAGTTTTTATAGTTAATAGATCATAATATGATACCTCGAAACTATTATTATTGTTATATGATTTTTCTGGCTATTTTTAATTTAGTTATCAATAAAATACGGCTTTACCAATCAACGTGTAACCGATTATACCACAGTGTGATATGCTCTGTGTTTGTTTGACTAGGCATGTAAGTTTTCTACCACAGCATCTTTGTCTGTTGCATGCGGTTTGGTTTGTCTATCTTCTAATCATATTCTTTTCTTTTCTAATCATATTTGTTTTGTGAAAAGTAATCTTGGGTTTGTAGCATTTCATTACATAGAGGAATAAGCAAATAGACGAATAATAAGAAAGATACACTTACCAGTGCTATATCTGGACATATACACGGAAACGAACCACTTAGAAGTTGTACAAGTTATTTCACCTTCATTGAGGTTCTTCAGAGCATTTATACTTGAATTTAAAATATTAATACTCCAACACTTGCAGTGACGTTTTATGACATCAGTTTTTGACGGAACTCAAAAACTATTGTTTGTGTATTCTAAGAATTTGAGTTGATAAAACGGCGAACGACTCAGTCCGAATAAAGATTCTTGAAAATAAAACATTGAAGGAAGTGATTGATAAACTAGTTGAACACATCGTTGAACACATCATAAAAATCGTTGAAGGCACGGATACTAATAATACTGCGACTGTTGCTTCTTTGACTTCAACAGATTTAGAAAAAAAAACACCAGAACCGTCTACATCAACAACGCTACTTCTATACTTTTTTTAAGTTTTTTAAATATTTTTGTAATATCATACGATACCATTTATTGAGTACTTTTACACATATATTTAAACATAATAATTGTACATTTGAAGTCACAGTGTTGCTACATGCTATTAAAATTTAGTAAAATTTAAATAATCATTTACATTGTAAAACATTCCTTCAGTACATTTTTGTTAACAAATTTATGAAATGCCTGAAAATTCATATTTAACATTTACCTTATTATCTTGAGTGATTTTTATCCTAGAAAACTGAAGATTTACACCAGCCCATTCATGAAGTTGACCAAAATATATAACTGATGATAGAAGTATTTCATTTTAAACCATATTTTTGTGAATAATCAAATATTGTTATTAGTGCATTCCCTTTGTGCTATAATTGAATAAAATTTTGAAAAACTGGTGTAAATTTGAGGATTGCATATTGATGCAAATCATAATCAGTAATTATTTTGTGAATATCCATTTTATATATGCTAAATAATAAAGGTCCAAGGATAGATCCTTGCGGTACTTATTTTGGTGTTTACCAATTTTGATTTCTGACCATCACCTTTCTTATAACCTGATTGGACATTAGGTAACAATTTATTTTTTGACTCGTATTATATGACTTCGTTAGACAGTATCCATATCTGGGAAACTATACTATACTAATTTTGTCATAAATAAATAATTACCGTATACATTGTGCTACGCCACTGCCATGTTCGACTAGCTTAGTAACTAGCAGCATGGAAAGCCCACTTTTCACCAAATATTTTATGATACCTACTCGTAGTTATGATATCAGGGCTATCTCCGCGCGCCACTAAATAAACAGTCAGTAGAATACCCTAGGTAGGTACTACTTTCATTTCCAGCTATGTAATACGAATATGACACGGTTCAATATCTTAGTAAACATACGTCATATTAGATATCTGATAAGGTAAACAGTTTGTAATCATATACATACCTTGCAATGGCAAAAGATAGGTTAGGTGAACTGCTAAAGGTAATTTATTTATTTCAATAATTCTTCGTACTAATCTAAATGATTTTAATTTATTCCAGGCACGTGAACAAAATAAAAAAAGTGTATCCGTTGAAATCGAAAACGTAAGTAACTTAATCCCACTGAAATGTATTATCTCGTTAATGTCAGTAAATCGAACCGACATCGTTTCAGGATGAGAACCAGGCAGGAGGAAATAACTTGAAAAAAACATTCCAGAGAGCTGATGTTGTAGGACAATGGATATCAGGAATGGAGAAGAACGTTGATGCTATTCGACAATATATTAACAAATTAGATAATTTAACTATTAACCAGCATGGTAAGTAATCTGTTTATACAATTTCATAGACAAACTACTAACTATGGCTATCGAGAAACTATTTGATTATTGACACTAAATATAAACTATTTACTCAAACACGACAAAGCATACTGCATTACTCATATCTTACCTTGCGTTAATATGTACAGTTATAATTATTTGCGTCCTTTACATAACTAACCATAGGCGTATCTATCAGTATTCTGAAATGATATAAATTACATTCCGAGCGCAATTTTTACATAGATTAAAAATAAATAATAAATGTATAATAAATACACTACAACTAATCAAATACGCTACAAATCTGTTAGAGTCTGCATAGAGTAACAACGCGATAAATATAAATACCACAAAGCCAACATACTAATTTTTGCACCAAATGAAAACTATAATATTTTATGAAACACGTAAAATAATCAGCAAAAATTAACAATGTTTCAAGTGTCAATATCAGACGTCATTGGAAAGGATCAGAACACAATTGATCATTTTGGATCACCTGATTTTGACAATTCGGCCATATTATCTTGGGGGCAAACAAATCAAAAAGTTATTTTTGTTTAGAAGTAAATTGTCGTAAATAATTAAGTAAATGACTTAATTTTAACTCACAGTCCCTCAAACAAACCACAACGGCACACAATTTTAGTATTTTAATATTATTCCAACAAAAATCTAAAAATTCGCGTCAAAATTGAGATATGACGTCCTCCCGAAATGACCAATAGGAAAGTAAACGACTGTACTCGAAATAGATATTTCGAAAAAACGGGTTTTTGTCTTGATGTTTCCAATATGGCGGCCAAGGGAGTACGGGAGAGAGTTGAATACATTTTATTTCTTTATCAGGATCTCAAAATTTACTAACATCAACTTTTATCTCCTTCCGATTTTTTCCAGGGAAGCCCATGTTTAAACACTCTATTGCCTGGCCTCTTATAAAGGGTCCGCCAATAGGGACGCTCGATCTTTGACAGCTCATGGCGGCCATGTTGTTTGTGGTAGAGTTGGCAAACGTAATTGTTATTATTCAGTGTATCTTCACAAATCACCATGAACCAATTCAGCCGCGAGCAACATGTGCAAATCGTTAAAACTTATTACGAAAATCATTCATCGGTTCGAGCAACGTTCCGCGCGCTCCGCCAATTTTACGGTGCAATTGATCGTCCTGCTGAGTCGACTATCCGTCGTTTGATTAACAAATTCGAGGCAACCGGTTCGGTGAACAATCAGCCAACACCGACGCGTCGTCGAAACGTCCGATCTGCCCAGAATGTCGCCGCTGTGCGCGATAGTGTGCGTGAAAATCTGGGCATGCATCCGTACAAGATCCAGCTGACACAAGAGCTCAAAATAAACGACCATAGACAGCGCCGTATCTTCGCTGATTGGGCTTTAGAGCAGTTGGAAGTCGACCCCGATTTTGGTCGCAAAATCATCTTCAGCGATGAGGCACATTTTTGGTTAAATGGGAATGTCAACAAGCAGAATTGCCGTTATTGGGCCGAGAGCAATCCACAGGAGGTCCACCAGGTCGCAATGCACCCAGCAAAGGTAACTGTTTGGTGTGGATTTTGGGCCGGAGGCATCATCGGGCCGTATTTCTTCGAGAACGACGATGGTGTGTCCATCACGGTAAACGGCGAACGATACAGATCCATGATAACGAACTTTTTCTGGCATGAAATCGACAATATGGATGTCGAGGATATGTGGTTTCAGCAGGACGGCGCTACGAGCCACACAGCGCGCGCCACAATGGATCTTCTGCACGAGCGCTTCGGAGGAATGGTTATCTCGCGCGGAGGCGACATCAACTGGCCACCGAGATCGTGCGATTTAACCCCACTAGACTATTTCTTGTGGGGTTTTCTTAAATCACAGGTCTACGCAAACCAACCACAAAACACTGATGCCCTCAAAGTCAACATACGCCACGCCATCGATGAAATACAGCCCGATTTGTGCGCCAGAGTCATTGAAAATTGGACTTCTCGTATGCGCGCCACCCAGCGAAGCCGAGGTGGACATTTGACCGATATTATTTTCCATACATAATGCCTTCGAATACTCTTTCAAACAAAAAATAAATTTCATTTATACCTCTCACACAACTTGCTTTATTTCATTTTAAAGATCGAGCGCGCTTATTGGCGGACCCTTTATGTTGCAATTAAATAGCGAATAGTAGCTTATTATCTTCTTGTTTTCACGACCCAAAAATTAAGGATAATAGCATATTTATTTTCGTAGGTGTATTTTCCATACGCCTGCGATACTTGCGTAAGATGCAAGATCTGTGAATTTTTTAACTACTTTTTTTGATATCCTATATGCCCATATAAAACATTAAACACGCCCGAAACCACAGAAACAGAAAAAAAAAGTTCTAAAGGACAACTACTCAACTACTCAATAATTTATTTTTAAGTCTTAATAAGTCAGATCCGCCCCTCTTCTCAGAATCCAGAGATGATCATGCCTTAAATAATTGTACTAACATCTAATGGAATGAATTTCTATGAATTTCTTGGGTTCATGCCGAATTTTCAGATCTAACGGACAAAATCGACTGTCTCTTCCAAAACAACACTAGCATATGCCAAAAAGTCAATCCCAAGTTGAAAGAAATGGATGAGGAATTGAAGAATATGAATGTTGAGTCAGCAGAAGGCAGAATAAAATCAATCCAATATACTACTTTAAAGACTAGATATCAAAACATATTTAGGCAGAATAGTTCTGAATTGGAGAACTATAGAAATATACAAAAAGCCCAATTAGAGGCACAGTTTAGGGCGAAAGGAGTCCGAGTTACAGATGAAGAACTTGTGTCACTTCTGGAGAATGGCACAGATATACAGCTGTTCACTGACAATGTACGTATTATGTGGATATTCAACGCCTTGTACTACTTCTAATCCATTCAGAATATATTACTTACTATTTATATTGGTACAATAATAGTCAGTTATACCATGTGTGTTGTATGTGCTCAATTTCATAAAATAAATTAAAGCTGGTAGCTAATAATAAATTTAACAACGATTTTCTGTCCAATTCCAATTTTAAATTTGAAATTAAATATTTACATAAAAGCTACATAACAATAGATTTAATATTGAAATATTATTTCTCAAAGATACGTTGGATTTTATAACAAGTTATCCCAACTAATTTTTCAGTTTTTATATAGGTACTGTTTTTGGAGGTGCTGAACTTTGTCCCCTTGATTTTTTCCCGGAATTTTGTAATATTGTTTTCTTTTTGTTTTTTCGTAATAAGGCCTAAGCTATGCGCATTTCGTATACATTTTTCAAGTACAAAACTACTTTTGTATTTTTTTTAATTGCTGACATTAGGTTCAAGAAAAATAATACATAAGGAAGGCACGTAACCAACCGTTACACGTTACAACGCAGAAGTTTAATTAAATTTGCATGGTAGTTTTAAACATTTAAAAACAGCACAGTTTACTTTATATAAGAGTGAAGTTAAAACAACTGCCGAGGTAAACAGTCGCCTTGCAAAATTTACAACACTCATATACCAACCGTTAAAAATAATAAAATTAAAAATAATAAAATTAATAATAAAAATGATATTATCGTCTTATAGGTAGGTCTTTTTCAAATGCCCATTCTTGTTTACATATATACTAATTCAGGTGTTAGACGTCCTACTAATATTATAAATGTGAAACTTTGTATGTTTAGATGGATCGCCAATATTCTTGGCTATAGATGTGATCTAGATAAGAGTGTACCATCACTAATATAATCCCTAATATCTATGTAAGCCGAGACCTACCCGAGTGTAC